>CM077814.1:67615712-67636630 GCA_039764185.1 Tamarix austromongolica
TTCAACAGATTTGAAGGTGTTCAAATTTGCCCTGTGAAGATAGATTTGAGGAAGGATTAATCCCAGATTTTCCTTGCTCAATACAGACCCAAAAGGGAGGATTAGACTTTAGCTCTCTTGCTCAAAGTTTTATCAAAATTATTATTATTCATTCTATTCAATTCTCTATTCAAATGTTGTGCACAAAAGGTATATATAGGAGAAGGGAGACTCGGTGGTGAGCTAGCTTAAACCAGCCGAGTTTTCCTTCTTAATTCAGCCCATTAATCATGGTTGAATTAAGCCCATATTAACCTTAATCCAAAGCATAATATCATTGGTTAAATGATACTAAGGATTAATATTATAAAGCTATACAATAGACTAAGATACATACATGAAATTATAGCCATACCCTAACTTACATAAAATATACTTAGGGTTAGGGTTTACAACAAGTTTATAAAAATAATGAATATCATCACTCTATCTCTTGTTGTAATGTATCATCCCATGTATGTCATAGTCTTGCATGCCTTGGAATACTTGTACACATCAATGTGTATGAACATCATCTTCTTGCAAATATGTAACATACCTACAAGAATAACTTGAATGGTTTTTAATGTCAAGCATATTAGAATTATCAAGAATATTTAACATGATGGGCTCCAATATTATAAAAGCTAAATCATCTTCCTTACCTTTAGGATTAGAATGAATATGACAATCATTATGTTCAATGGATGCTCCTGCATCACCACCTATTAGTGGTATAGAGCATGCTATTAAGTTAATTATTAGAATGCCTTTATTTAATAGACTTGCATATATATGTAATTCAAAAGAAGCTAAGGAATTAACAATGCACATTGAAGAACTATTAAATAAGGGTTACATAAGAGAGAGAATGATTCCTTGTTGGGCACCTACCTTATTAGTCCCTAAAAAGGAGGGTACCTAGCGTATGTGCATAGATTCTAGAGTAGAGAATAATATAACTATAAAATATCATTTTCATATGCCTAGATTGGATGACATGCTTGATGATCTATGTGGCGCACATGTGTTCTCTAAAATAAAATTATGAATTGGTTACCATCAAGTGAGGATTAGGGAAGGGGACAAGTGGATAGCAACATTTAAAACTAAATATGGTCTTTATGAATGGGTAGCTATGCATTTTAGGTTATGTAATGCACCTAGTTATTTTATGTGACTAATAAATGAATTTTTTTAATCTTTCCTAGGTGACTTCATTTTAGTTTATTTATATGATATACTTCTATATAGAAAAGTAAATATGATCATCATCTACATTTAGGGAAATTATTTGATAAACTAAGGAAAACTAAGCTATATGGAAAATTAGAAAAGTGTGGATTTATGTTTCCAAGTATAGGTTTTCTTGGTTATATTATTAGTGCTAAGGGTATTAAAGTTGATCTTGTAAAAATCCAAGCTATTAAAGAGTGGCCTATTCCTAAATATATACATCAAGTGAGAAGTTTTTATGGGTTAGCTAGTTTCTATAGAATATTTATTTAAGATTTCTCTACTATAGCTGCAATTATTACTTAACTCATGAAAAAAGGGATAATTTATTTAGGTAAATAAAGTCATCGAAGCTTTTGATACTCTCAAGGACAAATTGTACAATGCTCTTGTGATATATATTTTTAATTTTGACCTTCCCTTTGAGATAACTTGTGATGTGATTGGGGTAGGTATTGGAGGATTTCTTTATCAAGAAAAAAGACCTATAACATATTTTAGTTAAAAAAACTAAATGGTGCTAGAGTGAGGCATTCTACATATGACAAGGAATTTTTTTCCATCATACAATGTTTAGAAACATTGAGTCATTATTTGAGGCTTAAATCATTTATATTACATTCTGATCATGAAAGTTTGAAATATTTACATGGTTAAAAGAAAATAAGTCCTATACATGAAAAGTGGGTAAAATTCTTACAACCCCTAGTGTTCACTATCAAACATTTAGATGGAAAAGAAAATATAGTGGTTGATGCTCTTTCTTGAAGATCTGACTTACTTTTTATGGTGGATGCTAACTTGTTAGGATTTTAAATGCTAAAAGAAATGTATCCTAATGATGAGGATTTTAGTGAAGAATATCGGGCATATAAAAATGGAAACAATGATAATTTTACAATACAAGATGGATTTTTAATTAAACTTAATAGAATTTTTGTACTAGGGTTAAGTATAAGGGATTTAATTATTGAATAGGTACATTACAAACCATTTTGGTACTAAAAAAACATTAGAGATATTACAAGAAAATTTATATTGGCCACACATGATAAAGGGTGTACAAATTAAAGTAAACCGATGTGTTATTTGTAAAAAGAGTAAAAGTTTATTTCAAAAAAGCTTATATACACCATTACCTATGCTTAATCAACTATGGGAAGGAGTTAGTATAAACTTTATATTAGGGTTGCCTAGGACACAAAGAGGTTTAGATTCTACTATGGTCATAGTATATAGGTTTTCTAAAATGGCTCATTTTATTCCATGTAATAAAGCTAATGATGTTTCACATTTTGAGACTACATGGGATGCCTAAAAGTATTGCTTTAGTTTGGTATGTCAAGTTTCTTAGTTAATTTTGGAAAATGTTATGGCATATGTTAGGCACCAAGTTATTATTTAGTACTTCACAACATCCACAAACTGATAAACAATCTAAAGTCACTAACTGTACTCTTGGCACTTTTTAAAAGGATTGGTAAGTGAAAGTACCAGAGATTGGGATACTAAGTTATTTCATGTAGAATTTTCTTATAATAAAATTCCTTTAAGTACTACACATTTGAGTACATTTGAAATTGTGTATGGAGTGAATCCTTATATAGCAATTGATATGGTACCTTTAAAGAAAGGTGAACATAAAATCTATGAGGCCACGGAGCAAGTGGAGTTATTCCAAAAGATTCATCAAAAGATCATAGGGAACATAGAACAAGCCAATGTAAGATACCAAAAATAAGCTAACAAACATCACACTCAGTAGGTATTTTCTCCTAGTAATTTAGTGTGGTTAGATTTGCGAAAAGAAACATTTACTTCTCTAAGAAAACATAAACTAAATTCAAGAGTAGATGGACCATTTAAAATCCTTAGAAAATTTGGAGAAAATGGTTGTGAACTATAACTTCTAGAATCATATGGTGGTGTTTAGAGGACATTTAATGTTGGTGATTTGTCTCCTTAATTTTGTGATGTCAATTTGAGAAATTTTTTTTTCTCAATTTGGGGAGAATGATGTTGGGGAATCCATTGATGATCCTTAAGAAATAGTGATTTGACATACTTTATTATGGAACTCATCATATTATATGTCTTTGATAATAATACTATGACTAACCTTGATGATATTACTTTAAGTCATTCTTGTAGGTGTGTAATATATTTGTAGGAAGAAGATAAATCCATATAAGATTTCAAAATGTCTAAGATTTTTAAGTGTTACCAGCTATCATAGAGGAAGCTATTATTCTTGAAAGTTAACTTTACAAGTCAAGAGGACCTAGTTAACTTTTTTCAAGTAAAAAAAACAAAATAAAAAATAAACAAAAATAACAAGTCAAGAGGACCTAGTTAACTTTTCAAGTCAACATCATTGTTTTGATTAGGATTCTTGTTACTTGTTTTCATGTACTACTTTAATTAATTTATTTGTAATAGTCTTTTTTGATCTATTTGTTATATAGGATATAAATATAATTTTAATACTTGTGTATTTTCTAGTTAGCCATTTGTGTATCATGTGGCTAAATTAGTGTGCTAGTCAGCCATATTAAACTCCTATATAAGGCATGATGTAATATGTTGATGGTTGAGTATATTGAAATCTAATACAAGTAATTCACTTGGTTGATTCTCGCTTTGTGATAGAATAATCCTTTCTAAGACCACTTGGAGTAATCTTAGATAGGAGATATTCAAAGTTGAGTTATTGTTGAATTATTTTTTAATTCTTGCTTGAATCTCTTCATTTATTCTTCAAAATCTAGGAAAGTTATGGTACTTTAATTAAGTGTAGTCACACAACTTCAAGAGGCCAAACCTGAAGGACCCAAACCCACTTTATGTTCCACTTTAAGTTGTGGTATTTTAATTAAGCGTAGTCACACAATCCACCATATTAACTTCACTGTATCCACTTAGTTTGTAAAATTTATCCATTTTAAATGCCATATATAGTAATTTAATAATAATAATTAATATATGAACCCATTATTAACAATGTTTCTAATTAATTAAATAGTTAAAATTGTTGGGTTATTACATATAGGCCTTCCTATTTAGAAACTAATTTCCTCAATCACCATTGCTTTGTAAATCATCCTTCTTGAATACCCAATCAAGTAGCTTTAATTGTGTAGTTTTTACCTTTTTCTATATTGAAGGAGTTAGCTACTTGTTATCTTTATTTAGCAAGCCACATTTGAACTGCATCTCTTCATTCTTCCAATAGATTCTTCTCGATTTTTATGGCCAATTCATTGAATCTATGATCATAGAGGTAAGTTCTATATGAACATGTTTGGATATTTATTGGTACAATTGCTTCAACCCTAAAAGCTAAACTCAAAGGTGTTTTTCCTATAGGATTATTTACAATTTCCCTATTTCTCAAAACCCTATCCTATTCATAATATTTGGTATTAAAATTTTAAATTATCTTATTTAGAATATTTTATTACATATTTTTATCAAATTGGAAACCCTACTTTCATTTTTAAAATATTTTGATTATGTTTTGTAACCCTTTATTGCAAGTTCATTTTCGTAAATCTTTCAAGACACTTTTAACTAATAATATTTATTCAGATCACTCTAAATCTTTCATTTTTTTTAATTCTTATATTTTTCTAATTCTTCTAGTTTTTTTCAAAATTTTATTGGTCAATCTTTAGGAAAAATAATATTCATGTCCCACTTAAGCTTACTTTACAGTTTAACACCCCAAAATGACCCTTTAAGCATCCAAAATTTTTGAATATTTATGAATCATTATATTTTTAGTATTTTTGAGCTTGAAATTATTAACAATAATATATAATTAATTTTATAATTTTCCCTAAAAATTATATAATCTATGGCCTGGTTGGGGTTGCGCATACTTATGGATTAGGTGTCTTTCGTGTAATAGTGTGACCAGGTACCTTTGTATCCTTAGATTGATAGCCAGTAGAATGCTAAGTTAACTTGGTACACCTTTATGACTGGAGTACCTTAGTATCTTTAGGTTAATCTGATCTTCCCTTAGGTAAATAAAAATAGAAATAGTTATTGTTTGTCTTAATACTATGGGTCATGCTATTACGATGAGTTAATAAGACATTAATAATTTAAAGTGAAAGATCACATGAGTTAAGACCGGTTATACCTGTTCATTCCACCAAACTAGAATGGTAGCTGGGAGCATTTTGACCTGAGTTTGTAAATTGATGAACCATTCAATAGGTCGAGAATAGTGGACGGGAAATTTTTTCCTTAGGATTGTATATTGATTAACTGTTTCATCAGCAGATAATAGTGGCTGGGAACGATTTTTCACGTGGTTATATATTGATGAACCATTCCACTAATAAAGAATAGTGGCCGAAAATGTTTTTTCTTAGGGTTCATATTATTGATACCATTCCACTGGTTGAGAATAGTACGGTCTCAAAACTTAATGTGAATAAATAATTGGAACGAACGTACTTACTAATTGGTTTTGTATACAGTTAAGAATAATGTTACAGCTTTTATTGGTCTTATGCTTGTGAGCCTACCTATGATGTTATGGATATTTATTGAAGTTGATAATGAGATATGTGACCTTTGCTATTATTATGGTTTGGGATGATTTTGTTTCTAATTAAACTTCAAATAGCATCCCCTAGATGTTCAATTGGTAATTTACAATTTGTTCTAGATTAATGAGTACGAGCAATATATGCTCTTTGTGGTATTTGGTTATATGAACGATTATCGCATTTCGATTAACATATGTAAATTTTAATGTTTTATATCGCGTATTGTTGTGAGGTATTGTATGTGTTCCATGCTAGTTTTTCAAATTGGTTTAGTATAATGAGTTACTTGGTATTGTTGTACTGAAGGGTTCCTTTCGTGGGCCCCTTACTATTAAACTGTAGTGCTCTTTGCAAGTTAGTTTGATTGTATTTGCAAGTAAAGGCTAGTAAAATGGGTTAAGAACTTCAAACTATCTAGAGTCTTTTTTGTTATTTTATTTTTGATTGTATTTGGACTCTTTTAACTCTTGCTTATCTATCTCTCTAAGTTTTATAATGTCTAGTGTTGTTTTTACTTAGAACGATATAATTTATTTATTCTCTATCATATAATTCTTGTATTCATGTTATTAATTTAAGTAGAGTAATAATTTTAGCCTTAGAACTTGGTATGAGAATGGTATAGGAAACTAGACTTGTACTACGTGTGGTGATAACACCTTTTATTTTTTATTATTATTTTAGCTTCTATGCTTAACTCTTCAAATGAAATTTTCAAATCCTACACATTAGGGTGATACACCCTTTAGATCAACAATTTTCATTATTTTGAACAATTCTTTGAGATTTGGTGTTAACCATAAACATTTATATGTGTTAACAATTATCTTTGTGATATAAGAGGTTACTTGTTATCCTTTAAAATCAGTAGAGGTTATGGTTATCCTTTAAAATATGTAGAGGTTATGTTTATCCTTTAAAACCAAAAGATGTTGTGTGCCATCCTTCAAAATTGGTAGAGGTTACATGTTATCCTTTAAAACCATTATAAGTCTTGTGGACTTTCATTTTCTTTTTTCATTAAGTAGAAGGGGCTACTAGTTGTATAGTAGCTTAGTACCTTCTATACTCTATAGGCTTCCTCTAGTCTTTATAGGAGGTATGGATACTTAAGAATTATGTTACCTTTGGTGAAACTACTTTAGCTAAAGTTGGTTGGTAGTTTATAGGATGTTCAAGCTATGACGGCATACTAAGGTTTTGAGATAAGTAGGCTTTGGAGTCTTTGTGCAAGCCCCTTGACCTAGATGTCCATTGTTAGTGGAGTGAGGTGCAATAGTTTATTATTCTTGATGGACTTTATCCATTTGTGGTAGGGTGGGATGTTCATTTGATCTATGATGCTCTATGACTTTTTTTCATATATGTTGAGAATCCTAGCTGTGATGGACAAATATTGATATTTCTAGCTATGATGGCCATATATTGATATTTCTAGCCGTGACAGCCAAATGTGTTGATTCCTAGCCATAATGGCCATATGATGATTATTATACCATTTGTCTTTTGTCCATAGTGGTAGAACGGGATGCCCATATGTGAAGTTGGATTTTATGCCTTTTTTGGGTAAGTATGTAATTTATTACTCAAAATTACAAAGTGATGAGCACAAACATAAAGATCACACACAACAAATCAATTAGCTACCTAACTCATCCACATAAATTAAGAGTTTTCCAAGAGATTTATCATATTGAAAGGAGACAAAACAACTAGCTAACTTATTAACTATATTCTTCTTAATATAGGAGCCAGGTCAAGAATTATTAGTAGCTAAAAATGCACGAATCAAAATTTGCTTATTCCAGGCTTGGATCTACCTACATGGACCATCTCGTCATATCTTTCCAGTTAGTGATGACTTATGAGTAATTGAGTTTATGAATCAAAGATGGCTAAATATTATTTACATATACGAATTTAAATATAAGGCAGGGTAATATTTCCTCAGATTCATTACACAATACAAAACTATTAGGTTGAATAATCCCAATACTGAGCAACATGTAGTGAGTTTGAAGATGTTCAAAGATTACTAGCCAAAATTGAACTAATTCCTAGACATTATAAGAAGAAAATAGATAGTAGCACATCAAGGACCCTTCTCAGCCTTAGGTTTAAGGATCTCATATGTCATAGACATATTAAATCTATCCTTTTTTCTTTTAAAATGCCATTTGTAGTAGTAAATAGAAGTTTAAATATAGGCCTTTATGGTAGAATTTTCCTAAGGATATAGGGATATGAGATGTTGATATCCACTTGCCATAGTCCTTTGTTTTTAAAGTATTAAGCATGCAACCACTTAACCACAAGATATCATTCATTGTTATTATGGTAAGAAAGGTTTCCATATATGTTCGGGCTTACATGTCTTGTTGATATTTTTTATGCTCCATAGGTTTTGTCCAATGGTGGTAGGATTGAATATATAGGCTTATACCTTAGAGTTCGGATCTATATGCCTATGGTGTATGTGAATTCCTTGAATGTGACTTTGGCATATATTCCTTTATGTGACACTTCTTGAAAATCATGATAGAGATGCCTTTAGGTTTTGCATAATTCCTATATACTTATTAAATACTTGATGATTCCAAATTGTACATTATTTATGCCCTAGGTTCTAGCTTGAAGTTACTTTATGTGGTTAAGTGTAAGCACTTACCATGTGTGCTACATTGTTAGCACAACCCTTTATGCTTCATTCTCATGTAGTCTTCTATTTAACCAAGATCTTTATCATAGTCACCTTACATTACCTCTCACCAACTCTCTTCCACTTTTTATGTTCACCAGCCTCTTCATTCAAGTGTTAGTGAAGCATTTTTGGTTAGCTCCTCTTCCCTCTATCTTAAATGATAATCAAACATTCACCCCTCCTTATGCCCTCATTTGGTTATTCTCCCATTATTCAACCATGTGTGTTTCTCTCTCATCTCTCCTCTCTTCTCCTTTTTCTTGAGTTTTTTTCCAAGAGTTTGAAGCCTTGAAACTTTGTTCTTTTTTTTTTTGGCTATGAAAAATGGCCTCCTCCATTCTCATTTCTTCCATTTTTTTCTTAGTTTATTCCTCTAATCCTCTATCTAACCCCTTATATTTGTTTGAGTATAAAGGTGTTAGATTTATAAGAAAAATGAAGGTTTTACCTTCTTATCCTTCCTTTTTGGCGCATCACCCATTTCTGGGTATCACTTATTTCTTTTTATTTTTTCCTTATTAACTTGTTATTTTTCTCTTATTATTTTGTGTGTTAGTTATAATTGTTGGGTTTTGTGTTTTAAACAGAATAAGGAAGAACAGTAGGTGGTTATGGCTTATAGTGGTACTTTGCCCTTCCTTTTGTTATTTCTTCTTAGAAGGAGGCAATATATATACTCTAACTAAAAGTGTGGTAATCTTGTGATATTATACTATAGTTTGGTTATGAGCTTAAGTATGATTGATGCTTGTTGTGATTTTTAAAATATATGTATGTGTCTTGATATGTGTCATCTTTCCTTAAGTATGCTAGCATGAAATAATAAGTATGAGGCATGCTTTAATTATTTATGTTATTATATTTATGATAACATTCTAGAATATGGTTGATTGTTGTAAGAAAAATTATGCACTTATGGTGTGTATCATTTAGCTAAGGCTATTTACCCTTGTTGAGTAATCCTCTTGTATCTTGGAACTTCCCATTAGGTCCCTCACATGTTTTACTTGAATTTAAATGCATAACATGATATGATTCTAGTATGTTTAGAGTAATCTTTTCATGATGTAACATTTCTATGTTTTAAGGGTAGAAATGGAAGTTTACATGTACCATGATTATTTTCTAGTATGAGTGTTGATTTCATGCCTTAAATTATTATGTATGTTAGCCATAAAATATATGGTATTTTAGATATGCATGTTTATGAATTTTTTTTCGTAATATGCTTAATTCATATGTATGAAAAAAAAAACTCATCTTTTTCCTTTGCTAGAAATTTTGGAAGTTTATAGTCTATAGTAATATGTTATTCTAAATGTATTTTAGCCATTTCATGAGAATTGTGGAGTTATATTTATGTTTGGCATTAAAATGGGTAAATTGAGATAATTAGGGTTTAAGAGTATTTTGGTAATATGTGATTCATTTTGCCTAAGTGTTGAGTAATTAGACATAGGACAACTTTAGTAGATTTTTCTTATGTTGAACTTGGTGTTGATTGTTGACTTTTATTTAACTGCAAATCTTAGGGTTGATTTGAATAATCAAAATTTCAAAAAAAAATGGTTAAGTATGGATTGGTTGTCTTTTGTGTATTTTTTTGTAGTTGGTAATCACTCTAATAAAATATTAATATTTAAAGTGAAAAACCTTCAAATTTGAAAATGATTTACTCTTTAGGGTTAGCTACCATAGAAACAAGGTAGGAGCTGTCGGTTTGGTTTGGTGGTTTTAGCATGGATCTCGATATTCTAACTAAGGTTCTACTCTACTTTAATTAGTACTTGGGACTTCTTTGAGGATATCCATACTTAAGGATTATGCATCCAAGGAAATATTGTATCATTTTTTTAGTATGATAATATGACTGACATACTTTTATACGTCTTAGGGTCATAAAGGTTGGTGGGTACTATGTTACCTTGTGTGCCGGTATAACCAGTGTACTTTTATACTTTTTGGGGTTATTCTTATATCCCCTTGAGTAATTAAAAGGCAAAGTAACTTTATATGGTGGCCTTTGGATTGGTTTGGAATTTAATTTTGGCATGTTGGTTTAGTAGTTGTCTCCATGTACTACATAGATTTGGTACATTGGTTTGGTAGTTGACTCTGTGTACTACTTGGATATGGTATGTTGGTTTGACAGTTGCCTTTGTGAACTACCTTTGGTTTATTTAAATATATTTTTAATACGGTGGTTTGATAGTTACATTAGTGCACTACCTTTTTTATAAATGGAATTGTTTTGGTATCTTGGTTGGTAATTGTGTTAGTGCATTCCTCTCTATGCTTATGAATAGTATTGTGGTGATTATTAGAAAAGGATTAAATATGGTTTGGTGTTTCCCTTTGTGAGCACCCTTGTAATAAATTGGATTAATGAAAATGTTGTAATATGTTTATCTTTGACGTGATGGAAATCTAACCTATACTATAGCATGAATTATTGCATGATTATGGTATTTAAATATCGCAAGTACTTTTGATGTATCTACTCCATAATTGTTTGTGTTATAGGGATATGTACCCCATGTGACATTTGTATATTTAGTGTTGGATAGTGGTTTACTCAATATCATTATACTAATGGACTTTGTTGCATAATCCATTGCTTATTCAATGGTCAATCATGATCTTGTAGGTTTTGGTGAAGGTTTGGTTTTGTGTTAAAGTATTGTAGGGCTACCTAACGTCTTTTATTCTGGTTGTAGCTTGTTTTGTTCTTATTGTCAAATTTTGGGACATCCATTGATTTAAAATCAATATGTATTATATATAAATATCTCTATACCAATCTTAGATTAAGTGTTGACCATACTTAATCTTTTGTGTCAGAGAGTGTTTTATCCCTACATTCAGTATGAGTGAGGTATTAGTCATACCGCTCATCGTATTGGATATCGCAATAACACCCATTATGTTATGCAATTGTATTTGTTAAAATAAAAATTTTAAGTAGTAAATTTAGGGGTGTTACAAGTGTACTTTATATGTCTCTAGAGTTATTCATGAATCCCCTCGAGTAAATTAAAATAAAAGTAAATCTTGTATGGTAATTTAATTTGACCAGGTTTGGTATGTTGGTTTGGTAGTTGTCTCCGTATACTACTTGGATTTGATATGTTGGTTTGGCAATTGTCTTTATGCACTATCTTTGATTTATTGGATTGGATTTGGTAAGTTCGTTTGGTAGTTATCTATATGCCACACCTTTAATTTAATAGAATTATTTTGGCATATCGGTTGGTAACTACATTAATGCATCAATCTTTTATATTTGTGAGTAGTATCATGGTTGTTTTTTGATATGCACATGTATACCTTTGGTGGTTCCTTTGTGGGATACCCTTAGTATGTGTTGGTTTAATGAAATGGTTGTAATATCGTTAAATTTTATGTAATGAGAATGGGGCCAATAGTATGGTATGAATTATGCCATGATTTTAGTATTTATCTATTGCATAGACTCTTTGATGTTTTAAGCCATGTTTTTTTAGGTTACCTTCTACGTGTTCTATGTGAAATTTGCGTGTTTAGTGTTGTATAATAGTTCACTCAGCACCATTATATTGGTGGGTTCATTTTTATCCTCCTTTGCCTAGTCAATGGGTAGCAATTATCTTATAGGAATACTTTGAGGGTCTAGCTTAATTAGGCTAGTGTCTGGGATTGATAATTAAGACTATCATATGTTTTCTTTGGCATATTTTGATCCTAATATCCCTTGAACTCTTATGTCTCCTTCTATACTTCTTTCTTTTGGATGCTGTATATTTGTCCAATCTTTTATCATATTTTAACAATGATAACTTGTAATGTAATATCTTTATTTTTTTTCCTTACAATTTTTTTTCTTATTCTTAATTGTAGAAGTGGTTTAACCTTAATAATGGTAGAGGAGGCTAGCCTTATGCTAAGTGTGGTGGTAACACTTTGTGTTTTAATATGTTAACTTCAAGAATAAATCTTTTAAACTAAAATTTTTATGTGCTAAAAATGGTTGTGTTACAATCTTTAAATTAAATATAACAAAATGGCTTAAGTTTATTGTTGACTCTTTATATTGATTATATATGTGAGCCTCACGTGTTCTATTTCATCTTATGATCGATGTTATACCATTTGGTTCCTTTGTATTATATGTATGGCTTAGTTGGTTTTCATATTATCATATGTCATTGTATGTTGTCTTATGATGTATCTCATGTTCTATCTATTCCATATTCTTATGTGAATCATGTATGTTGATACCATGATTTCCCTTAAATTCTTTTTAGTAGATATGTTTCCTCAGCACTTGACATATACATATACTATTATGGTTTAATGGATCATATGATGATTCCAATAATCAAGGGAGCAAATGCCTATGTATAGGTTTTTGACAACCACTAGCAACCATTCTACATTCAAGACGTTGGTGCATAAGTGTTGGGACTATCTAAAGTATTTAGCCCATGTGGATTATTTGTTGGGTATTTTGTTACCTTTGGATATTAACTCTTAATTCATTGCTCATTTTATTCATGCACTTGTACTTTGTAGTGGAGTATCTAAGTTTGTATAACTCTTAACACTCATTGGTCTTATGTTATCATTTGATGGTCTCTTAAATCTTATTAAAGTTTTAAGTGTTTGAGTATATTACATTATATCTAGCTTCTAATTAAGGATGCTTAAATTATGCTAAATGTTGTAGTGACACCTTCTTTTATTATTTTAGGCTTTTAGCTTCCACAAATCAATACTTAAACCAAACATTTTAAGTTGGGGGGTGTTACAATATGATTGAGTGTATTGAAAATAAGAATTAACCTAAGTATAATAATCAATAATGCTTATTGTTTGAGTCATTATGTGATATTGTATGATCATTCCTAAATAATATATATTAATACTTAAATTAATGTATGGCGGAAGCACATGTTTCTAAAAATCCTATTTTATCTAAGTTTGTAACCACAAATGAATAGTAGGGTGTATGAGAAAGATGGGTGATTTCTATACTAAGGGATATGATTGAAGACATATACAAAGTAATTATTTAAACTAGAAATGAAAGAATCTCACAAAATACTCTTAATGGGTATTTAATGAAGAAATGCATAGTAAATTTCACTAAATAACCCTATATAAGCCTATATAGGAAACATCTAGAATATTTCTAAATTATCACTTATACAGAACTCGTAAAAAAATTTATTTTTATTAAAACACAAATTCCATAATGAGAAAATACTATCAGTTTATATAGAATATTTATTTACTAACATTCACCTCCTTATCTAACCTTCTCACTAATAGAATAAACTAAATCTAAATAATTTAAATACTTTTAATAAATTAATCATTATTTGTAATACTATTCACATACATAGTATTGCATCAAATCCTAAAATAATAACAATTAAATCATACTAAAATTTTAATAACACAAATCATATTATAAGGTAAAAGATAAACTCCACCGAACTTCTTAATGGTTAAACAAACTAATTAACTAACTAATATTTTAACAAACTTATTAACTATGTTGATAACACCATAATTACTAAATGTGAAAAGATGATTTGACCCAAACTATATGTCGATGATTCAAAAGTTTATCCACACATACTAATTAGCACATTTGCACTAACAATAACATCCTCTAATTTAAAATATATGTCATCAAGTATTTTAAGATTAAACTTTGATCATTAATATCTTTTTATATATATAGATGTAGGATCCTGTGCGAACATTTTTAGTGTACAAATGTAGGAATGTTTTTCAACAGTTGGATCTAAAATATCTGACAATTGAAAACGCATTCCTATTTTCGTCACTGTTCCTCCCCTGTATCTCTGTCCCGCCCTGCCCCCTATCTGCATATCTAATCCTGACCCCCTGACCCCCCCTTCACACTCCTTCTCTCCATCACACCTCTCGTCTGGGCATCTCCCTCTCTCTGCACCTCCCGCCTCCCGTCTCCCTCTCTACACCTCCCTTGCACCTCCCATCTCTCTCTCTCCATCGCACCCGTCTATGCATCTCTCCATCGCCATTTCTACCCCTGTTCACTTCAACCATACCTCACCTCCTCCATTCTTCAACACAACTGCTAGTACACTATTCCACTGTACAAGGGACACGGACAAGCACCACTAGTGGTGTAGTACAACGACAGCAATCCAGTGCACAACCTCCATGACCGCCGCCTCAGTCCACACCGTTGGTATAATTCCAAAATCTCTCCTCCAATTTGTAAGTTTATTTATGTGATTTGAATTTTGTTAAGCCAAATTAGTTGATAGGGTTTGTTATGTGATTACTGGATGGCAAATAGTCTCTATCGTCCTCTTAGTTTGTGGAGTGTGGCTGGAGGAAAATTGGGATGTCATATCTTCTTCTACTACTCCTCTTCTTTCTTTGTTCTCGTCCTTCAATTGCCTAATTGATCGGTTTAGGATAAGTTTCTTATGTCATTGAGGATGAAGATAGAGATTTGTTTCATTTTGTTTCAACGGTTAGCTTATTTTATTTATTTAAGTGAAAGGAAGAGGCTGGTCCATCGACCATCATCTGGTTTGGGAGCTTATGGATAGGTCTTTGGGGAAGTCAGATGACACCACTATCGACTGTGAAGTGGTTATGTTCGAGCATTTGCTGTAGATGTTGGATAATGCTAATCCTCAGCCTTAGTCATTAGACAAGCTCGTTGAGTTCTATGGTTGTTGGTAGAGGATGGCGACCACTTATACTGAAGGCATAAATTATGTTTTTTGAGGATTGATAACCGATTAACAATCAATTCAATTATTGACGTTAATACCTAACTAGTAGGATACACTGGATGTTGTTGTTATTATTGTTACTGTTATTGTTATTGTTATTGTTATTGTTATTATTATGCGTGAAGATCAATCCCTTTGAATTTGTTGAAACTAAATTACGTTACTTATGTCAAACATCATCTTCAAACAATAAATATCTAAATGATAAGAAAAAAAATTATTTTAAAAATTGCACATTATTGGCATCGGCTTTGATTTTCACACCCTCCACTTGCGTAGCTTTCTATTTATTTATTTAGGGTTTAGGGTTTGGGGTTTAGGGTTTAGGGTTTATAGGGTTTAGGGTTTGAGGTTTAGGGTTTGAGATTTATAAGGTTTATGGCTTAGAGGGTTCAGGGTTTGGGGTTTGGGGTTTACGGTTTACGGTTTAGAGGGTTTAGGGTTTAGGGTTTAGAGTGTTTAGGGGTTAGGGTTTAGGGTTTGAGGTTTAGAGGGTTTAGCGTTTAGGGTTTAGGGTTTAGAGGGTTTAGGGTTAGCTTTTTGGGTTTAGAGGGTTTATGGTTTAGGGTTTATGGTTTAGAGGGTTTAGGGTTTAGGGTTTAGAGGGTTTAGGGTTTGTATAATTTATGGTTTTACAGGCTTGGATATTTGTTTTGGATATAGGGTTGGATTATTTTTTTGGTTTGGTATTAATAAAATCTTGAATGTGATTAAATTTTGATCTAATGGATGAGATTGGTTCTTATGTTTGTATGTTAGCAAATAGTTTGTATGTGACCCTTCCCCTATATATATATATAGAAAGAGGGTCATGTGCGGACCCTTTTTTTAGTACAAATGTAGGAACCATTCCTGACCGTTGGATCTAAATTAAATCCAACGGTCGGTGAGTTAAAAAAGAAAAACGAGGCGCTGTTCTTTGCCCCGCTCCTCTGCCCCGCCCCCTTATGTTTCGCACCCTACCACCAGACGCACCTGCCTCTCCCTCTCCGTCGCACCTCTCTCCCTCGCCATCGCACCTATCTCCCTCTCCATCGCACATGTTCCTCCATCTCTCCATCTCCATTTCTGGCTCTGCATCTGCCAGCGCGAGCTCAGACGCTCCATTCTTCATCCTCCTTCTACATCGTCTCGACTTCAACCGCCAATACACTGTCACACGGGAGACGCGGACAGGCAGCACACGGCGGCAGCGCGACCTCAGCTGCAGCACAGAGGTATGTAATTTTTTCAAAATTTTTATTGTTGTACCGATCTTCAAATTTTTTTTCAATTCGCGACTAGTTTTGCTCGTTCATTTTTTGACACTGCTTCTCCATTTTGGCTGCTCGTCTTCGCCGGTGTATTCTCATCCTGGCTTATTTCTTCAACCTACCGAAGCTCACGTCATCGATTTCATTTATTTTCCGCCACCAATTTTCGCTGGTGTCGATTCTGCTTCGTATGTCACCATTTTTGTCGAAAATGGTTGATATTGTTACTGTAAAAAATTATCCATAACGACAGTATTAAACCTGTTAATTTCTTCATTGTTGTTATATTATTATGTAATCTAGTGTTTGTTAACCTGATTTTTGGTATTGATTTGGCTGATTATTTTTTGTACGTGTTTTAGGTTTTATTGATTAAGCATTAGATCGAAGTACTCTGCCTCAACTTTAGTTGGTTTCGATTCAGCAGATGTGATTTAGTAAATATGTTTTATTGTTTGTTGAGTTATGTTTGTTGTTTTTTGATTAAATTCTGTTGCTGTTGTATTATGAATAATGTGATTAGGGTTAATTACATTAATGTGGGCTGATATTATGTTGTTGTTGCTGCTGTTGTTGTATTTTCTGTTGCTGAAAATGGTGTGTTGTTGTTTTATCTTAGTCTGATTAATAATCAGATTATTAATGAGCCATTGTTGTAAATTTTTACTTAATATATGCCGGTATGGTGTTGGTATTGCTAATTGTTGTTTGAATATTGGTATCTTGTTCCATATTCAGCATTATCTGTTATGAATCCTCTGATTAGCATTAATCAGAGTAATGTTAGCTGATTTTCTGTTGATGTTGTATTTTCTATTGCTGATTAATATTGTATTGCTGTTTTATATTATTTTCATTAATAATCAGATTATTAATCTGGTATTCTTGTATATTTTTGCATAATATATGGTTTGAGTAACTAAATAAAGTTTATGGATGCTAAGATATTGTATTATTATTATTATTACAGAGTTTGTGGTTTATGGTTTATAGGATTTAGGGGTGTTAAGGGTTTAGGGTTTAAGGTCTATGGTTTAAGGTTTAGATGGTTTAGAGGGTTTACATGGTTTAGAGGTTTTATAGCTTATAGGGTTTATGGTTTAGGGTTTAGAGGGTTTAGGGTTTAGGGTTTAGGGTTTAGAGGGTTTAAGGTATAGTTTTAAAAACCGGACCGGTCATCGAACCGGTCTCGTAACTGGTTCACTGGTTTAGTGGTCGAACTAGTGGTTTGGACTGGTCGAACCAGTGGTACATTTTAAGTCAAAAAATATGAAATATATAGAAAATTAAACTCTACATAATTTTGACCGGCTCCCGACCGGTTTTTGACCGGTTCTAAGACCGATTTTTTGACCGGTTTACCGGTTTTCACTGGTCCGACTGGTTTTTGATCGGTTTTCACTGGTTCCGAGATCTTAAAAACTGGCACATGAAATTTGATCGGTGACCCGACCGGTTCGCCGGTTCACTGGTCGGACCGGCCGGTCCGGTCCGGTTTTTAATACTAGGGTTTAAGGTTCAGAGGGTTTAGGGTTTAGAGGGTTTAGGGTTAGGGTTTAGAGGGTTTAGTGTTTAGGGTTTAGGGTTTAGAGGGTTTAGGGTTTAGGGTTTAGGGTTTAGAGGGTTTAGAGGGTTTAGGGTTTAGGGTTTAGGGTTTAGGGTTTAGGGTTTAGAGGGTTTAGGGTTTAGAGGGTTTAGGGTTTAGAGGGTTTAGAGGGTTTAGGGTTTAGGGTTTAGGGTTTAGGGTTTAGAGGGTTTAGGGTTTGGAGGGTTTAGGGTTTAGGGTTTAGGGTTTAGAGGGTTTAGGGTTTAGGGTTTAGGGTTTAGAGGGTTTAGGGTTTAGGGTTTAGGGTTTAGGGTTTAGAGGGTTTAGGGTTTAGAGGGTTTAGGGTTTAGGGTTTAGAGGGTTTAGGGTTTAGGGTTTATGGTTTAGAGGGTTTAGGGTTTAGAGGGTTTAGGGTTTAGGGTTAAGGGTTAAGGGTTTAGAGGGTTTAGGGTTTAGGGTTTAGAGGGTTTAGGGTTTAGGGTTTAGGGTTTAGAGGGTTTAGGGTTTAGGATTTAGGGTTAAGGGTTAAGGGTTTAGAGGGTTTAGGGTTTAGGGTTTAGGGTTTAGGGTTTAGAGGGTTTAGAGGGTTTAGGGTTTAGGGTTTAGGGTTTAGGGTTTAGAGGGTTTAGGGTTTAGAGGGTTTAGGGTTTATGGTTTAGGGTTTAGAGGGTTTAGGGTTTAGGGTTTAGGGTTTAGGGTTTAGGGTTTATAGGGTTTAGGGTTTATAGGGTTTAGGGTTTAGAGGGTTTAGGGTTTAGAGGGTTTAGGGTTTAGGGTTTAGGGTGTAGGGTTTAGGGTTTAGGGTTTAGGGTTTAGGGTTTAGAGGGTTTAGGGTTTAGGGTTTAGGGTTTAGGGTTTAGTGTTTAGGGTTTAGGGTTTAGAGGGTTTAGAGTTTAGGGTTTAGGGTTTAGGGTTTAGAGGTTTGTATATTTGGTTTGGATATAGGTTTTGATTAGTTTTTTGGTTTGGTATTAGTAAAATCTTGAATGTGATTAAATTTTGATCCAATGGATGAGATTAGTTCCTATGTTTGTATATTAATTATAGTTTGTATGTGACCCCTCCCCTATATATATGTATTTATGTATGTATGTATGTATGTATTAATAAAAATTATAATTAATAATATTATGAAAGTATTTTTTTAATGCCATTATAAAAATTACATTTTTATATTATAATGTAGTATAATTTGATAAATATTAATGGTCAATTTTTTTTAAATGTGTGGTGACATAAAGTTTGAGCTAGAGAGCGTATATTCATTTTACAATAGAAGGTCCATCATTTTTGAATATGTACCTATATTGAAACTTGAAAATTGAATAATTATGAAATACATTAATCATATGGGATAAGGTAAATTATAAAATATAACAATCATTTTTTTTACGGGAACTTGAAAAATGATTTATATTGTGTAATAAAATGAAACTATTATCAGCCCTATACTGTAAAACAAAGGAAATACTATATGGATTTTATTTAATACTCTAATTGAGGTTTTTGTAAGTCTTGTATGAATCTTGTTTAATATTTAGCCTTGGATCTAGTGGAGGATTGGAAGTGGTCTTTTCATTTAAATAATATAAATAATAGTATTATTTAAAGGTGTTTCTAGCTTTTATAATTTAATTTAATAAAGTGATTTACTTGGTAAGAAAATGGGGTGTTACTACAAACGCTATATTACTCTTTTATTCTAATCGATATAATTAAAAGTCACTCTTGTACTATACCTAATTTATTAGAAGTGATGGTACGTTACAACTCTTGCAATAGTTTTACCACAAAAATCAGTGCATAGATCAAATTGGGCGCAAATAAGACATGATGGAAACATATATTTTGGTGTAAATACAATAGTTATTGCCTTCATAGTTCTTGCGTGTTTCTAGTATGGCCGTAGCTGGCACGCAATTTAAACCCTCTTGTTGTCAATTGTAGCACTGGTAAATAAGGGTATCGTTCTAGGCCGGGGATTAAGAGAGCTCACCTCTATTTAACTAGCTTGAAAATAAAACTAAAACTAAAAATAAAAATCCTAAATAACATAGAATAAATAAATAAAAATACTAATGGGGGTTATAAAAATAATAATAAAAGGAGTAAATAAAATAAAGTAAAATAATAATAATAAAAATAATAGGAAACCCGCAGATATGATAAAGATGCTAGGGAAATCAAAATTCTCCACTAGATTAGGTTGAAATATAATATTAATTTTTAAGTCAATATTTAATCGTGAGAATGAGATTAACCAAGTTGTATACCAAATGCAGGTCCATACACCTTATATTACTTCCCTTAATTAATTAATACGACAACGTGCCAATATTAACCCTATTAAATACTAGCAGTATAGTAGCAACAAGTGGCTCGTATATTTAACTAGATTTAATGCATTAAGTGTAACTGAAAGGTTGTCAATCTAAGTACCCAAACTAGTACACAACGCATGTCTAGCTGTATTTCCTTTCCTTGACCCACACGTATCGAAATGTTTTACTACTTTAGTTAGAATCACAAAACTATTAGGTGAATTGTTATCTAACCTAGCTACAATTTATATATATCAATTCTAGTATATTAAGATGACCACCTAGCAGGAAAATAATCCTACATACTATCACTTATGAGGAAACCAGAACAAGGCATACACCAAATAAATTACACTTGACAGAATTATATATATAAATGATAGCAATTAAAATAGAGTCAAGAAACAATCTCACAAAACAAAGAAAATAAAATTATATATCAAATCCTAATCCATACCGTCAATTTATTCCCTAACGACAAATATTCAACCAGCCATAA
>CM077814.1:67637130-67652460 GCA_039764185.1 Tamarix austromongolica
AGGCATTCAAGGTTGGAAAAAAAGAAAAACAAAGCAAGAGTCAAAGGCCCAAGGCCTGGAAAAAAAAATGAGGCCCAAAAGCCTAGGGGCCAAAAAGAAAAGGGAATAAAGAAAGGCAAACAGGGCAAAGGGTGTTGGTATAAAGGCCAAGAAGAGGGAGGCGATAGAAAGTCAAGGATATATGTATGAGTGAGGCAAAGGGAGGAGGCGATGACAGGTGGGGGCACTAAGAAAGAGAAAAAAAAGGAAGAAGAAGAAGAAAAGATAGATATAGGTGACAGACGACTGGACACAGTGGGTGTACGACAATAGAGATAGGGACTGCCGCGATGGGAGAGAATAGGAGAAAAATAAGGGATGGTACAACATAGAAAGAAAGTGAGAGAAAGGAGGGTAGTGGATGAGACTGATGCGTGGGAGAGAAGAGAGATCGGTGCAAGAAGATAGAGAAAAAGAGACCCCAAATAATTTATTTTAGATAAAAAATAAAATTTTATTTTAACAAATTATTAAAATTTTCATCCATATTTATTTTTAATTATTTTTCCTCTATTTCTAATATTTTTTTAATATATATTTTGTGGAATTAATTTATTATGACCCGCTAAATAATTTTTATAGGGAAATATATTGAAATCCTAGATTATAGTTTGAGATATAATAATAATTTTCTTTATTTTATGAGATTATTTTTTAACTATAATTTAATAGTTATAATTTATATATGCGATTTTGTTGAGTATGATTTATATAGTTCATGTATTATTGTGGTTTCCTCATAGTGATGGTATGTACAATTATATGCTTGTTAGGTAGCTACAAGAACATGCTAGAATTAACATATATAAATTGTAGCTAGCTTATATAACAATTCACCTAATAGTTTTGTGATTCTAATCGAACTAGTAAAACGTTTAGATACGTGTGGTTTAAAGGTGGAGAATACAACTAGACATGCTTGAGGTACTACTTTGGGTGTTTAGACTGACATCCTTCCAAAAGTGCTTAATACTTTAAATCTAGTTAAATATAGTAGTATCTTGTTATGATTATACTGCTATAATTTAATAAGATTTAATATTGATGATATATAGTATTAATTAATTTCGAGAAATATTATAACGTGTATAGACCTCTTTTTGGCTTGCAACTTAGAGTTTGTTTGGTTTAGCTTCTAAAAAGTAGTTTTTTATAAAAGTAATTATAGATTAAAATATTTGTTTTGTTTTAATTTTAAAAAATAATTAATAAAAACTACTTTTTATAACTAGTAAATTAAAAGTAAGTTTTACTTACTTTTCATAATAATTTATACCTAATACGACACAGTACCTGTTTTAAAAAAAAATTGGTCATAACATTTTCTTTGTCTCGCGCACTTGCTGCTTTCCGTTTTCGTCTTTACTGTAGCTCGCGTGCAATTCTCCATTTTGTTTGCTGGCCTCCCACATCGCGCATCCTTGAGGCAATTTGATTTTCCTCGTTCCCAACTTCTTCCCTCATCCCCATTCTCCTCGGCAACAGAGAAAGGAGAGAGACAGAGAATGGTTTTTCTCTGTTAATCATCACCGTCATCAATTGCTTACCTGATGTTTTGATGGAGAGAGAAAGTGGGAGACGTATGTAGCGTACCAGATGAGTGTCCTTCAGCTCTCAAACTCTATAGCTGCATCTTTGAAGTTAATTTTTATTGTTTCTTCCCATTCGATTTCTATATATCTGTCACTGTTGAATTTTATACCGGCATTCCTTGTTGCAGGCTAAGTTCTTCGTACTTCGGTTCCTTGCCGCCGGTTGTATGGAGGATTAGGGATGTTGAAAAGCAGAATATCGTTAGGGGTAAGAGTACCAAGATGAGGGTGCCGCTTGAAATATTTTTTGGGCAGTAATGAGGGAACCAATTTTGTGTTTGATTGATCTTGTTATGTGTTTCTGCATGTGTTCTTCTTGGTTTCTTTTCCCGACCCACATACATAATGTATTTTCATCAGTTGCATATCAACCCACTCTTGCAAGCACAAAAATCAGCCAGAAAGGATCAGGAATAGGGCGTTGAGAGACAATTGACTGTAAGGGCTCATAAATAGTCTCGCCAGGTGTGTTTTATAATGCTCTTTTTTTTAGTTAATGCTTATAATCATCTCAGAATAATTCTGTGTATAGATAGCTTCTGAAACTAAATCTGAAGATTAAACTCTTCATCTATTGGTGATGTTTATGCCTAATTTATTCTTTCTATGTATTTGTATATGATGGCTGTTTGCTCAATATCTAGAATTTTAGGAGAAAAGAAAAGAAGAAATTAATAATCTTGACAGGTATCAGTAGAGCTAGAAGCAAAGTGTGTGAGAGTGTGTGTGAAGATGCCAAAGCCTATGTGAAGAGGGGAGCCAAGCCGATTCATCAATTTTATTATTATTATTATTAGTAGTAGTAGTAGTAGTAGTAGTAGAGCTTGAATTTTACTATAAACTTTATAATGTGAACTCTGTCCCTACAACAATATATTTTCAAGTATGGTGTATCTTCCAATATAAACTATTTATTATCTAGGCAGGTCTGTGAGTGATTTCTTATCTGTATTTTGTCTTCTACCTCTTGTCTGGTTTTGGGTAGGGAGAAAAATTCCATTGTATTGCAATTTCATGTGACTTTGAACTTTTTGGTGAATTTGAAGCCTAAAAGGTGACTCCTTGCTCAGGCATATATTGAAGCAGAGAACATGAGGTTGGGAAGCAAGCCCTGCCAATTCTCGGCCAAGGAAATAATTATTAGAGTAGAATATAAATATTTTCCTAACCTTACCATCATTGACACTCCAGGACTTATTGCACCTGCACCTGGTCAGAACAATCAAGTACTACAGGTTCAATTTTTGAAGAGTACAATTTAAATTTCAGATAAGCTTATAGCATCTTCACTGAGACTGTATGCATGACCCTTTAATGGCAGGGTCAAGCTCGTGCAGTTGAGTCACTGGTTCTAGCCAAAATCAGCATAAAGAGGTCATCGTATTGTGTCTTGAAGATTGTAGTGATTAGAGCAATGCCACTACAAGAAGGGTGGTGATGCAAGTAAGTTGTCTTGGATTGCGTCAACGCACAGAATATCTGCTGAATGTTGTCCTTGGATTGCACTTTGTAAATTGTTCTTGGTCATTCTTCATTTCTTGCTGCACCTTGAGTCAAGAATTTTGTTATCAAGCCGAGTTGGATTGATTAAAAATTTATTGGGATCAATCCCAGTGAAGAGGGGAGCTAAGCTGATTTGTCAATTTTATTATTATTATTATTATTATTATTATTATTATTATTATTATTATTATTATTATTATTATTATTATTTTAAATTTGGCCATGATTAAATTCTGCAATCTCTCAGCCTATATTGATCTTGTGGGTTGTGATGAATCAACAAGTTTGCAATCTGATTTTTCTTTACCACAATATGCCATTGAGTGGATTTGTGTCTTCTGAGCATCTTCATTGCACTGGTATTCTTCATTAGAGGAGCCGTATTTAATTTGATAATCTTTGCGTGCGTAGGTAATCAAGTAAAAAATAGTGGCTTTGAAGAGGGACCTCACCGGCTCCTCAATTCCTCTAAAGGTGTACTCCTCAATTCGGTCGATCAGCCATCGAGCTGGTGGCTGGAAAGGAGAGTTCCAATGTTTGTAAATTTGACATCACCTGAAGGAACTTTCATCATTATCACTATTTGAGTTTTATATGTTTGTAAATTTAACGAAGTTTGTTTAATGGTTGTTTATAATTTTTTTTAGTAAGTTTATTATTTTTATCTTACAATTTTTAGTACTTTGCAACATCTTTATTTATTTTTTTTATACTTTTTAATGTTTTATATTTTTTTTAATATTTAATATTACATAATTTATATAACAATTATTACCAAAAGATATATATAGGAAGATAAAAATTAAAGATGGAAAATAAAAAGTAAGTTTATAGAAAAATGAAAATCAAACACTAACAAGGTACAATAAGTAGTTTTTTAGTATTAATCACTTATACACTAAAAGTTAAAACAAACATATATTTTACTTATCAAAGTACTTTTTAAAAAGTAAATTTACAAAAGTGATTTTGATGTAAAAGTAGTTATTAAATATAAGTTATACCAAACGATACCTTAGTCATTCTCTTTTTTATGATTAAAAAATGACTTAGAAATTATTATTATATTTTAACTTAGTTTGGTGGTGGATTTTAACTTCCATAGTACTTTCATTATATTTATATTCATCCATATTTATTTTATTATTTTATTTTTAACCTCTATAATTATATTTTTGTTATTATTTATTTTGTGTAATTAATAATATTTTATTTTATTATTTGTGTGCTAGCTAAATTTAGGTGAATTGTTTTAATTTCCTATCTATATAGATATCATTATTTACTAATACTATAATCGAAAACAAGAGGGTTTAAATTATATGTCAACGATGACTACACCACGAAGTAAATAAATTACTAGGTTTGTTTTTTTAGATTGTTAATGGAGGGTGAGAATCCAAAGAAACGGCCTAAGTCAAGATAACACAACACAAGAAACCTTGTTCCCCCTATGCTAACCATTTATTTGTACCAATAGTAGAGGCTGATGAAAAGAATGCAGCCCATAGATCATATCATGACCCAAATTCGTAAGTATGTCTACAGTTAAAATTGTTTCCCAATACTGATGAGACACATAGTAGGTAACAAAACCTTTCCTCAATCCATGACAAGTATGCAACAAATGCTGATGGGGGTGGAAGTTTGACAGCATCCCATTCAACAGATGAACACTAGAAGTAGAAACACTAGATATATAAATGCATGAGTAACCCCATTTGTAATCCCCCGAAATTTTAGAAAACTTATAATTTAATAAATAACTTTTATTTGAAATAAATTAGCTTTTAAAATTATATAGTTAAATTATATATGGGTTTTCAAGTATATAAATTTGGATAGAAATATTTAATAAATTAAAAATAAATATTTTGTTATTTTATCATACTCTCTTTATTTAAATAATTTTCTAAAACTAATATTTTACTTTCCTTCTTTCTTTTCTTTTCTCTCTTTTTTTTTCTTTCTTTTCCTTTGGGCCGCCCGGCCGTGGCTAGCCCTTCTCCCGGCGCGCTACTGGGCCTCGGCCCATCTCTCCCTCCCCCTTCCTTCCTTCCTCTCTCGCGCGGCCCGTGCGTCGCAGCCCATCCCCCCGGCTTTTCTTCTTTCTTTCCTTCGCCCCCTGGACTGGCCAGCCTGGCCTCTTCTTTTCCCCGCGTTGGTCCGCTCGCACCCCCTCCCCTTCCTTTCTCCCTTCTCCCACGGCCGACCAGTGCCTCGTCTGCCATGCCGAGCGCGCTAGCCACCGCCCTACCGCCACCACTTGCCACCACTGCACCCTCTCTCTCTCCCCCTCTCTCTCCCCAGTCCATTTCTTCCCTTTTTAGACCCAAACTAGCCCTGCCTAGCCGCCTGCCCCCTTCTTCCTTTTTTTCCCTCTTCTTCCCATGCCTCCCCCTACTACCCTACCACCTTTCACCGCCCTACTTGCCGCCATCGGTCAGTGACTGCCACCCTCCCCTTCCTCTCCTTTTTATTCACCTCACGAGCTCTCTCCCTGCCCCATTTTTTGAGCCTCTCACCTTCCCCGACTTCCCTCTCCTCTCATTTCTTCTCCTTCCATTTTCCCTTGTTTTTTCATCGCCTCCGCCCTCCGCCGCTTCAACCGCCTCACCAACCCCCTGCACCACTCCCTGCCACCCTCCACCTCAGCCTTGCACCACCACAATACCCCCCCTCGAGCCCTGCAGCCCCTTCTTCCTTCCCTCTTATTTTTTTCCCCCTTGTTCTCCCTTACCGACAACCTCCCTGCAACCCCTTCGTCCTTCGCCTTTCCGCCACCTATGCAGCCACCCAAACCACCAATCTCCTCCCTACAACCTCTGCTACCACCCCCACACCTCCTTTTTTTGAAATCTGCCCCCGAACCCCTTCATTTTCATCCTCTATTTTCCTTCCTTCTCGGCCACGTCCACTCCTGCAACCCACTTCGCCGCCTCCGCCACCATTGGCAGTCGACAACCCATCCCCAACGACTACCTACACCCCCTCGTCACTCCTGCACCCTTCCCTTGCCTCCAATCCTCCCCCACCTGCCCTCTTTCCTAGCCCCAAATCCCCAACCCAAAAATAGCTCATTTTTCCCTTCCTTTCATCCAACTTCAAACCTCTCCCATTTTGTTTTGCATGCAACTCATGCTGCATGAGCAAGATGAGCTGCTGCATACCTTGGTCATTTTTGTTAATAATTCTAAGGTATAATAATATCTAAGTTTATTATTTCATTAAGTAAATTTTATAAAGTCTTATGTTTTCGTTTTCTTATTTCTAATATAATAATTATTGATATTATGTTTAGGTATTAGTTTTGTTAATCAAAGCTTGAATCTTTAACCGGAATACAGGTAAGGCTTGTTTCTGCGGAAAATAAGGTAATCCTTAAACCCCATTTAAACGCATGGATAAACGTATGTTTGCACATTAGGATTCTTAATATGTTATTATGTTTGATATATGGTTGTTAGTATAATTTATATGTTTGCTTGTATTGTTTAATAAAAAGGAAAGTATGCTCTTTTATATGTTATGTGTGGAAATGTTGTCTAAGGGAAGAATTTGATTATTAATAAAAGTTTTAAGTACTTATCAATGTTATATTATGTTATTGTGAGCATTTATGCTTGAATAATATTATTGTGAGCCCTAGAGGCATTTTAGTAATATTTCTTGTGCAAGAATGTGGCCTAATATGTGTGGGTGCTAATAAGTATTATATTAAAATATAATGGTTGGTGGAGTAGGATATTGTTAAGGGAGTATTAATATTATTATTTCATGTAGTAATGTTAATCTAATAAAAGTGGTGTAATAAGGGGACAAGATGGTAATTTTGGAAGAAGAGGGAAAAATGATAATTTTCTAAGTAAAAGGGTAAGTTTGTAATTTGTAAGAAAAAAAAAGGTGTATTGTGGCAATTTTGGAGGTAAAGAGCAAAATAGTAATTTTATAAGTAAATGGTCAAATGGTAATTTTATAAGGGCAATATGGTAATTCTATAAGTAAATGGCAAAATGGTAATTTTATAAGTAAAGGGCAATATGGTAATTTTGGAGGTAAATGGAAATATGGTAATTTTATAAGTAAAGGGAAATATGGTAATTTTATAAGTAAAGGGAAAAATGGTAACTTTGGAAGTAAGGGGTAAAATAGTAATTGTGTAAATAAAAGGTTAAATTGGTATTTATAATAATGGCAAATGGTGATTTGGTAATTATAATTATAGAGAAGGGTAAATTAATAATTATAATTATGGAGAAAGGTAAATTGGTATTTATAATAATGGAGGATGGTATTTATAATAATGGAGAAGGTTAAACTAGTATTTATTTTTATGGAGAATGGTAAATTGGTAATTATAATTATGGAGAAGGGTAAATTGGTATTTATAATTATGGAGAAGGGTAAAATGGTAATTATAATAATTGAGAAGGGTAAAATGGTAATTGTGATAATTGTGATAATGGAGAAGGGTAATTTGGTAAATTAACCAACAAAAGGGTAATTTGGTAATTATGATAATGGATAAGGGTAATTTGGTAATTATAATAATGGATAAGGACAATCCGGCAATTATGAGATTGTAAAAGAGTAATTTGGTGATTTAACCAATTAGATGGCAAATTGGTAGTCATGATAAGGTAGAAGGGTAATTTCGTAAATTATCTAACTAAAGGGCAATTTAGTAATTATAACAAAGGAGAAAGACAATTTGGTAATCTAACCAACCAAATAGGAATTATGATAAGTATAACAATTATGAATGGTGATTGGTGACCTAATAAGTGTGGAAGATAACTTGGTAACCCAAACCGAGTAGGGATGTGGCTAAGAACAATGATGTGTGTGTTATTTGCCTCGTATCCCATGTGTGGTGCCATATTGTGTACTTTATGCTTAATGATTTATCATGTGTAGCGAAAATCTAAGTGATGTATGCTTATGTGACTTCCTTATGGCATGTGGATGATGATTATATATGTTGAGCGTACGATGTTATGTGATGCGACCCTCTAGGACATGCATGCTAGGATATTTAATAATAGGATATGGGGTGAAAGTATAAAAAGGAACAAATGGGAAGTGAGTTGACTAAGGGGACGTGATATTGACCTTAATATCTCATGATCCATAAGGGGGAAAATAAAAGGAGATTGTGATCAAAATGAATGATTGATGCAACTCTTGCATGGGAGGTTTCTAGGGTTTGCATGGGATAATCCTTACATAAGAAAGGTGTTAGGGTTTGAGCGGCCTATTAGGGTTTTATGGTCACATGTATGATTGGTGAGTAGAGTGATGGGATTGGGGTTGAACTAAATGAGATAAGGTGTTGGACAATAAAAGAAAGGTTGGGCCACATAGGTCCAATTAGGATTTTAAGGGAAAACCCAAGAGAGAGGTAGTGAGAGAATTTAAATGTCGTAAGGTGACGGGCCTCGACCCACACCCTTAGGAGTTGGGTTTTGTTATGAGTAGATGTAAGGGGGAATGGAAGTTAGGGTATGATAAGAGGCGCTAAGGTCTCAAGATATGGGACGGGCCCTCTCAGGAGAATAGAAGTAGAGGTCGGTGGCATGCATGTAAAGGGTGAAATACTTTTGAATAAGATACGATTAAGACACTAATCACTTAAAGTGGAATATTATTGAGCCGGACCCAGACCGATCCACCAGCATAATAGTGGCCAGGTGCCGGGGTTCCCTAGAGACAGATCCATCGGCATATAATAGTGATTAGGTGTGTTCTACCCTATAAGTGACCGATCCACCGGCTATAATAGCGGGGGATCCCGAGCTCAATAAACCGAACGTAATAATGATAAGATATGGGGAAGACACAAAGTAATTATAGTGGAACACCATGAGAGTAGGGGCCAGACCGATCCACCAGCATAATAGTGTCCAGGAGCGTTTTACCCTGTAGATCAATCCACCAGCATATAATAGTGGTTAGGTGTGTTTTGCCCTATAAGTGACCGATCTGCCGGCTATCATAGTGGGGTTCTCACACTCACATGGATATAAAATATGAGAGATAATTGAATAATGATTAACTACTAACTTAAGGCCCGAAAGTATTGATTTTGCACTATGACATGGCTTAAGGCCCAAAAGTATCGATTGTACACTATGACCTATTAATATCTGATTGAATGTTAAGTATGTGAATGTTATGTATGCACATCTTGTTATATATGAATATAGTATTATGTCACGTGTTACAATGCGGACCTACTTTTAAGTGTGTTTTTAAAGGGTTACTCAGTACCATAGTACTAAAGGGTTCCATTCGTGGGGCCCCTACCTATTCAATGGGCAGTGTCCCTTGCAGGTCTCTTGTCAGGTACTATTTAAGTGGGCAACGGGAAAGAGAGTAAGGAATCATCCGGAACCGTTAGGATTTTTTTCTTCTGCTTTTAAATTCTTGGTTTTAATATTATTGTTGTTTTGTAGCCACCGTTGGTGGACTTTATACTTATGAATGGTTTGCCACGCTATTCTGATTTAAATATGGTTTGTAAATATTATTTTACACTTTTAGCCTTAGCACTTGGTACTGGAACAGTAGAAGTGAACCGGTATGGTACTAAGTGTGGCGGTAATATCCCCAAAATTCACAGTTTATTATTCTGCTTCCGCTATTTCTTTTAGTTGTGAATTTTGGGGGTGTTACACCATTCCTTTGCTTGGAGCATACCGTAATAAATTTTCCTAAAGCTTCACCACCAAGATGGTACCATAACAACATTAGTAGTAAAGCTAAAAATTCATATCCCTAGATGATCTAGAGTGACTACACCTAAAGAAATCTTACTTGGGGTTGCTTAAAGCACTACCATCAACATTAATTTTGATAAAATCAAAGTGTGGTTCCTTCTAACCCACACCATAAGTAACTTGTTGTATATCCGAAGACACAAGGTTATGAACTTTTATACAAGCCTCATTCTCATATTTTGCTAGCCTTTCAACATAACAAGCAACTTGATTGAAGGGAATATGGACATCTCTAAAAATTTGCTAATTTTAGATTTGCCAGAGTTTCCAAATAGATAGGATGAAGATCGTAGCCCAATGTGGGATTCCAAGATTGAAGGCATTTTTTTTTGCCCAAATTACAAGCAAGACAATCATGAAGGGGCATGAAAAAAGTAGGAACCAAGTTACATGGCCTAAAAATGGTCTTGTTGTGGACACAGTCTTACATCACATAAAGCAACAATTCCTCCAATCCATGCCAATCACATCCATTATCTTTAGATAAATGATGTTGTTATCGCTGAAGATTCATGAGTAGAGCATTGTGAGATGCCAATCAAGAAAAATATTTGGTCCTCTATTGACATTTCAATATCCAAATATTGATCCATTTTGATGCATGAGGTGTGGTGGAATAACTTTATAAGCAATGTGGCCAAGAGATTGAGAACTTGCTTTACTAACATTGTATTCCATATAACACGGATGGAGAGAGAAGTAGCACACCACATAATCAGAGAAATCAAATGATTAGGATACCTACAACCTCGAGAGTATCTCTGCTAAAAATCTAAGAAAGACAAGCATAGGCTTTCTCAAGGTTAACCTTGAGAACCATGAAACCAGTGTAACCTTTCTTCTTTCTCAATGTATACATCTCCTCATATGCAATAATGATATCGTCTTAAGTATTTCTATCGAGGGGAGCTACTTTGAAAGGGACTAATAAGGCACTCAAGTATGGCTTGAGACACAACACAATAACCTTAGTAATGATCTTATAGCTCACACTGTAAAACCCAATTAGGCAAAACTACTCTACCCAAATGGGATGATCAACCTTTGAGATAAGGCATAAGAGGATTTCATTGATCACAGGTAGAAACAAAACATTATGGAAATTTGTGGTAACCAAATAATATATGTTTGAACCAAACATATGAAAGACAAATGGTTGGAAATCATTTGGGCCTAGGCTTTTATACTATTTCGTAGAGAAAATAGCAACCCAAAAGGAATGATCAACCTTTAATATAAGATATAAGAGGATTTTGTTAAGCATAGGTGGAAGCAAGTTGTTTTAGAAAGCCATGGTAACCAAATAATATATGTTTGAACCAATCACTAACCGAAACATTTAAAAGAACAAAGACGGGAAACAATTTAGGTATGGACTTTTATACTAGTCTATAAAGAAAGTATCAACATATACCTCAAGACTCACAAATGCATGAAGGATTAATAAATCTCTCTCTCTCTAAGGGGGATAATGTTGGTTTTGGTTTGTCTTAAAGTGGAGCATCTTGAATAAGTAGTATATAACTTTCAAAAAGGAAAAATCTATCACTAGCCCCTGAAGGGTCATTAGATCATTTATAATTATACCTTTATCATTACATAGAGTAAAGCAAAAGCAATGACAATGCCTTAACTAATTCCCAATGGTGAGATGGAAGTATGAGCATTTCACTCTTGAAGAACAATAACATTCAATTTGGATTTTTGGAACCCTATAATATATTCTTGGAGTAGCACTCAATTGTAATCAGGCATTAGCTTGCTCTTTAGTTTATTTAAGCCTCAAGCAAACTCTTGGTCCATGCAATGTTGGATGAACAAAAGACATGCTTAAAGTTTATTTTTATGAAATAAAATGTTACCCAAGGATGTAGTATTTCACCATTGTAGACCAGAAGCATAAGAGTATATTTTTCTCACAAAATCACTAAGTTTCTTCAAAGTGTCAAAATAGTATGGGGGTTAGTCCAAATTATGACCTATAATTTCTACACCCTAAATTTTTATTTTTTAAATATAATATGGAGGCAATTTGAAAACAAAACTGAAAAATATCACCATCACATTAAATATAGAAGAGGTATAATCATCATCTAACAAATGCATAATGAAATTCAAAACATAAACAAAAAAGCAAACAAATGGATGTGCTAACAAGATGGCAATGACAATAATATGACAGCTAAAAGAAAGATATAAAATCCAAACACATGATCAAAGAAAAGAGTTTAAATAATCAAAAGTTCGAAAATAACCCAACAAAATGGGCAAAAGAAACTATAATAATAATAAATTGTTGCTATTATTTAGAGATTAAAAGAACACAAGTTAAAAGCCACTCTTTTGCTAGCTAAGACAATAGACACAAACCTCCAAAGAACGGAAGATCATCAAAACAAGCATTTGAAGATTTAAAAGCATATTAACGATCTTCATATAAGCTTGAAAGACTAGGAAAATGAAAATACACTTCACAAAATGCTACTTTCCCAGCCGTAACACATTCACACTAAAAATTTGTGCATGTTCAACCAGCAAGCCCCACCACAAGATTCACCGGTCACCTAAGTAATAGGCAATCCCATAGAAGACCAACACTAGAAGCTCAATGAGTAGCATATATAGTTCATAATTTACCAGACAGATACCTGATCCAGAAAACAAGGCCTCGACCATCTAGATACACGAACACGCAAATCAGGATAGCTAAAGAAAAAACCTGCATTCGTAAGATGCATTTTGCAGAAGTAGCTTTGAGATGCATATCTTAGTGCAAGCCAAAACACAAAACCAAAGGGCAGGCACTGTAATTAGAAGATCCAGAAAACAAAACTCAACATAGCTAAATTCAGTACAGGTTCAAAACAATCTTCTTTGCTGTAAAACATCATCCCACTAATCTGTAAATAACTACACTCTGGACAGCACAACGGAATTGTCTTGACACAAGTAACAAGTAATTTCTAATGAAGAACAGAAACACTAAAATCTCCTCTTAGTCGTCAAAAAGACTAAAGCCCATCTCCTCATCAGACTCTTCCTTCTCCTCAACCTTCTCTTCTTTCTTGGCCTCCTCGGCAGGAGCACCACCACCGCCAACAGCAGGAGCAGCAACTGCAACAGCACCACCTCCACCAGGTACTGAAGCCAACTTCTCACGGCCAGCTGCAACCAGCTCTGTTATGTCCTTGCCCTTGACTTGGGACAAAAGAAGATCGATCCTATCATCATCAGCCTCAGCTCCAACTGCACATGAAACAAGAAGTTCTATTTGTAAAACAAGGAAGTCCATCAACTAGGGCATACAATTTGGTATCACAATCCGTCTGGGCAAACAAGACTTCCATCTACTTGGACTTCAAAGACTAACAATGGATATAATACAGTGTGTTTAGTATTTTAAGATCTATATCACGAAAAACATCAACATAAGCACGATATATTTGTTGGCAGCAAGAAAATAGCTCAACAGTTACCACTCATTTGAAATGTTAAAAAATTGTGGAGATGGAATTCCAGTTCTATCTTTTTGGAAATCTCTTGTTTGATATATTAAAGCAAATAAAAAATTAAACTCAAACCTTAAAAATTTGGAGAAGATACAAAGCTTACGACATTGGAAATAGATTTCCATTTCAATTTCCATTTCTATTTCTATTTCCAATGAAATCCGCACGGAATAAGCTATTATCAAAACTATCGAAATCAAAATACATTACATACACTGAAGCAAGTCCTCGTAGAAGCATGCATAAGTCGGGATGTTTGCAAATAATCATGATGGGTCCTAAGATACTAAAAATAGCAGTAAGCGATCCTGGTAGCGATAAGACAGTTACAATATACATCCATACTTCCAAGCTGATCAAATAGGAAGTGAAACCTTCCAAAATGGAGAAAACAGATCGAACCATCGCAGGGATCACAATACAAAACACTAATAACAAGTATGAACAGACGTAATGGGGGGAAAATCAGACCGATTTCATATTAGGAAATTTATCACAACGAGGAACCGGACAGTTGACGATTAACTAAAGATAAAAAGTCCTGAGAAGCCGTCATAACTAAGATGTTATAGGACCGAAAACGGATAGATTGAATGTGAGACAAACCTGAGCCGAGGATTGCCTTCAAATCTTCGGCGGAGGGGGATGTGTTGCCTCCCAAGACGGCGAGCAAGTATGCGGCGACAATCTTCATTGTTGCTCTTCGCTTTTCACTTCACCCGTTGCGAAATCTCAACAAACAACTGGTCTCGACGTCTCGTAGAGAAAAATCTTGCTCGCGAATGGCGATTATTTAAGGCAAAGAGGCGATTAAAACCCTAGGCCTTTGGGTATGGGCTGGGCTACAATGTGGCACGGTGTTGTTTGTGTTTTAATGGATTGTGTGATTATGTTTTAAAAATAAAATAAAAATTCCCTTGCTTATTTACGGGTTGCATGCGGACTGCGTATTTTTCATTTGGACTTCAAGAGATGGACCGAAGTTGCTAAATTACTAGGTCTTAAATTTATTCATATTGTAATAAAAAAAAAATGTCATATCGAGTCTGAAAAAACTGCACTCTTACTTTTTTTAGTATTAAAGAATGATCTGATACTTTTAAAGAAGCTATTCGAGTTCAAGTGAAGCATATCTCCGGAAAAAAAAAATAGAACTCGAGCAAATAAACTATAATGTTTTGGTCAAATTTTTAGCCATGGTTTTATTATTATTAATTTTTATTTTTTCTAGATAGAATTTCATCATTTACTTGTAGAACTTTATTTAATGACTTATCCATATAGCATACCCAAAGAATGCCCTTGTACACTCTTAATATGTAATTATGTACCAAAGAAGTTAGTTCAAATGGTACAAGAGTTTATGGCTTGTGTATGTATGTGTGTGTATATTATTTAAGGCTTTTTAGGCATGATACATTTTTGGTGAAAAATATACATGGTTAAATATTGTTTCTCCCCATGAAATTTGATTGTGCTTCATTTACCAAATTATTTCTATTCTACTCAATCTATCCTAATATTTTTGTCATGTTTTAACTTTTGAGGTCAAAGTTCATAAATTTTGACCATGAATTATCTAAAAATATATATTGCTTTCTATTAAAAATATTTTTTACTTTGTGCTAAATAATACTTTTACAAAATCATCATTTAATATTTTTGTATACTAATATATAATTGTAGAAAATAATAATAAAAATTTATCCTTGTTTACTGTAAAAAGTAAAAGAGAATGAAAACTTTGAGACAAAAAGGTATTTTTCTAAGCATAAATAATAAAGTCACCGTAACTCTGTAAGACATGAAAATAATCTTTGTTGCTTTGAAAGTATTTAAAAACACTTTATTTTTTCTACTAAGTTGCTAAGTTACTATTTAACCACTTGTTAACAAAATGTCTACAAA
>CM077814.1:67652960-67674311 GCA_039764185.1 Tamarix austromongolica
GGATGAAGTCATCTCTCCCTTATTTGTCTCAATTCAACCTCCAGAGCAAATTGAAGCAATATTTTGGGTTAAATACATCATGAAACTAGTTCGGAATCTTGGAGGGACATTTGGTATAAGTTGGTAAGGTGAAATTAAATTTCACCTTACCAACTTATACCAAATGTCCCTCCAAGATTCCGAACTAGTTTCATGATGTATTTAACCCAAAATATTGCTTCAATTTGCTCTGGAGGTTGAATTGAGACAAATAAGGGAGAGATGACTTCATCCATTCTCTTTTTCCTCCTCTCTCCATTTCCTGATTATGAGATCGATTGCTTTGAACTCACACATGCTTCTAAGTAGCTAGAAGATTCCTTTCACGCTAACCTCTCATTTCTTCATTGGTGTACGTGAATTTTAGCCTAATTGACTTGAGTTCCCTTAAGTCACTAATTGAGCTCGGGAGACTAGGTTAACAAATCTTAAACAAATCAGTCCATTCTTATTGAGTTCAAACTATCAATGGTAGGGTTTTGAGTTTCCTTTCAAACCCTTTATATTTTCCTTTAATTTGTTGGCTAAATATAACCCCAATCATCCCTCTATTTTACCTTTCTTTCAGCCACTGAACTTCCCTAAAGTTTACACTCTCCTTTCTTCTTTCCACCCATTAAGCACTTTCTAATTTATTTTGCACACTTTCCTGCTCTTATCTCTAGCTATTTCTTATTTCAATTAGTAAGCAAGGTAGAGTTAGATTCTAAGAAAAAAGGTTGAGTGATTTAGTTAACCCTTTTCTCTATTTTGGCCGCTAGTTATTAAGCTTTGCTCTCTTCTATTTTAAGTTTGAAATTTGATATGATTTTGGTATAATATTTGAGTTTAAGATTTTTTCTTTTAAGGTTTTAAGAGTTGAAGTTTTTACAGATTTGGAAATTCTTTTTAAAGGGGATTTAGCCTGCATCAAGTGATTCTTTCTTCTAAAATATGTAGTAAGTGTCCCTGGATGTTAGTGATTATCTGTAGTTGATTTCTACATGATAACCTGAAGAGGTTTTGTTGTATATATAATTTGGTTGATTAAATGACATGGTGTGAGTAAAAAGCATAACAATGGGTAAGAATAGGCTATGATGATTCCATGTGGAAATATGTTAGATCATGTTGATAAATGCTTAAATGTGGTTAAAAATGATCTATATGCAAGAACCTACTTGAAATTGGTGATTTGGTGCTGTAATAGGGCAAACCAATTGATCGGTTAGGTCAAACCGATTGATTGGTTCCTAGAACCATAGATTGGTTGACCCAACCAATCGACTCGTACGCCTGTAGAGACCTTGGTCTTGTACTATACTTAAACCCATCAACTAGTTTGGCAAAACTGATTGACTGGTCTATGAATAGCTGACTAGTTTTCCCTAACCAATTGACCGGTTTGATAAAAGCATGGTCTTATTGAGCCAAACCGATCAACTGGTTGGTACAACCGATAGATTGGTTAGGCCAGACCGATTGACTATTTCAACAAGTTTTGCTTAATTTACTTTTGTTTTATAAATTTGGTCATGCTTTAGGACTATTATTGGTATTATTCCAAGGTTATTTAATGGATAAAGTACATATTTTATCATGGACTATTAACCTAATTAAAAGATCAAAATGGATCATAAATTATGGTATACTCAATGAGTAGCAAAGGGGACTAAATGTGCATTTCACTCATGATAAGTGAGATTCAGTGGGATAAGAGTAATGAAACTCAGTTTGGACTGGGATTGAGTATAATCATGGATATGAATAACATTTTCTAAGGATAAATGGTGAACCCACACAGTTGAGAAAAATGGAGAGAAAAGATTAACATGGATTAACACAAAAATTGGACTTGCTTACTTTTATGGGCCTTGTACGATCACCCACCTGTATGAATAAAACACTAATCATGCAAAGCAAAAGAAATTCAAGTTGAGTATGGGTTTGGGTTACCCAATCCTTGATTATCTACCAGGATTTAGTCTGCCTTCAAGCATTTTAGTAACTTAAAGCTTTGCCTTTGGGCGAGATCCTGAGAAGTCTCGATATCTTACCTACTCTAGAAACTAAAGATGTATTAGAGGGTATTGATACTAACGGGTCTGGTTGCCTAGGTGGTTGGCTTTGGCTTGGACATATGTCCATATTGGTTGGCTTTGGCCTAAACTTGTGTCCATTGTGGGATTAGCTTTGGCCTAAACTTATGTCCACTTGCCGATTAGCTTTAGCCTAGACTTTATGTCCATTTTTGGATAGACTTCCATGGTATGTAAGACTAAGGGGTAGTTCATATTCCGTCGCTCAATGATAATAAATATGATTTGCAAAATACTAGTTGATAATTATGAATGATGACCAAATGAATGGTTGACAACTAGCTATGAAATGGAAGTAATGATATGGTTAACCAGATGGTTAAAGTTAGCTTATGCACTTGATTAACTTGTTTTGGAATGGGATATTAATTACGTTAATGACCTATATCTTACATAGATAAGTGGACATAACATCTTAATGGAATTGAATAATGGAAATAACCCTAAGGGTTTTTGGACTATTCTCTGCTATTACTCATTTTTGGAATTGTTGCAATTAAATTTTTATTTGCACACTACTATTTTGGTGTTTGGTTGGTTTAGCCTTGTATCTAATATAAAGTAGGTAGTGGACATGTATCCTTTGTCGGATACGGTAGTAACACCTTATTTTCTCCTAAGTGTTTTCTACTACTCTGCAGCATGTTTTAATGAAATTTTTTGTATTTAAAAATGGAAGTGTTATAATTATTCTCTTATGAAACTTTAATTTTACTAGTTAAACATAAATCCTTCCACAATAATTATTTACCATCAAATTTAGTATAAATTCATAAAATATTATTATTGATAAGATATCCAAAAATAAATTTCTAACTCTAGCACCTTACACATAAAATAACAACCCTACCTCTAGTGTTACTAATTATAATTCCCTACAAAACCCTTGTTTCATAAGCTAGACATAACGTTTTATATAAGAATCATATAACAAAAATATTGTGTACCTTACTAAAATACCATTATTCACATCATATCTAAAAATTGAGGTCCAATTCCAACATTTTAAATGTGCAATAATAACCTTGACTCTAGGGTTACTTTTTTCATTTTAAGTTATTTTCTCATTTTATTAGTATTAGCCTTCTTATAATTACTCCAAGTATACTACATAATATATTTATCATACTTTGAACCATTTAAAATATTAAAGTACCAAATATTTCATATTTAACCCATATTGGTTTGTTTTCAACCTCCAAAACATATTCTCATGAAAAATACTTAAAAACATATATAAATAAGAGTCAAACACCATAACCCATTTTAGATAGCAATTCATGCCGACCTGCTTGACTCACAAAACAAAACTTAGGTAAGAGTATACATTATTAGATGCTTGCACATTTTATCACTTTTCCATCTTACAACACAACATATTATACAATTATATTATCATAATAACATTACACATAGAACAATATCAAACATGATTTTTTATACAAATTTACACATTACATATAAAGCCTTAAATATAACATATATACTTACCAAAAACATCCCTAGTCTCTAAGCATGTGTAAACCTTAAGACTCATCCTCCATTAACACCATAAAATCACATGAAAACCAAGATTAGCATAAGGTTAGAAATTTGAAAAACAAAAAAGGAAATGGTAAGAAAAATAAGGATGGATAAATGAGCAACACCAAAGCAAATAAAAGAGCTCAATCTACGATGGAGAGTGGTGCAAGTGCTGGTGACTTGCGTGAGGAGATGACACAACCAACGGTTTATTGCATTGCTTGATGACATAAATAGGATGGTGTTACATGGATGGGTGATGCAATAGGGGGTTTTGGTGTATGGGTAGTTCATGTTACTAGGGGAATGGTAACATGAGTAATTGATGTACCTAGGAGATGGTGTTGTGAGGTGGTGATACAAATGGGGTTATAATTGATGTACCTAGGAGATGGTGGTATGAGGTGGTGATACAAATGGGGTTGAGTTGCATGAGTTTAATGGTGCAAAAGAGGGTGGTTTGAAAGAGAATGTCACAAAACTAGGAATGTTTGTAAAGGAGGAGGACTATGTGAAGGATAGATGCAACTAAGGTGTTTGTCTATGAGAATGTTACACAAGAAAGCTTGAGTAATCTGAGGTAATGGTGTGGGTGAGGGTGGTTGTAATACCTAAAAAAATTTTAAATCTAAAATTTAATATTTAACCTTTATTTAGGATAATTAAATCTTAAATTATTATTTTAACTATTTTATAGACCCTTGATTTATAAAAGTAGATAGAATTATTTAATAAATTAATACAAATAACTTTTATCATATTATCATACTCTTTTTATTTAAATAAACCTCCAAACCTATAATTTTATCAAAATTATTTTCCTAAATCAATACTTTAAATTTTAGATAAATTAATTTAATATTTTTTCTATTAGCAAAATTTAGCCTAATTTCTAAACCTTACTCTAAAAATATTTTTTTCCCTGTTCATTTTTTTCTTCTTCTTCCTTTTTTTTCCTTTTCTTTATTTCTTTCTTTCTTTCTTTTCTTCCTCTTTCTTTGGGCCAGCCCAACCCAACCCTCTTCTATTCTCCTTTTCTTTTCTCTCCTTCTCCGTCAAGCCAATCCTCCTCCTTTTTCCTTCTCTTTCTCTCCCGCTAACCAGCCTAGGCTCCCTTTTGTTTTTTCCTTTCCCTATTCTACCCCCTTTTTGTGCTAGCCCATCTTCCCCCTCTTTTTTTTCCTCTTCTCCTCCCGCACGGGCTAGCCTACCCATTTCACTTTCTTTCCCTCCCTGCCCAACCTCCTTTCCGTCTTCCTTCCTCTCCCCCCCTACAACACCCCAAACTAAACACCCCCTAACCCCCTCACACCTATTCTTCCTCATGCACCTACAACTACTAGCCTGCATCTCGGCCTCCTCCCATGTCATCTTCTTCCCTTGCCATTTTTGACCATACAACTCTAGCCTCCCCTCATCACATGCCTTCCCCTCCCATTTTTGGCCATACCTATCGCACACTTACACCCCCTACTTGCCATGTCAACTGCACCTCCCTCTACGCCCACCTAACCTTGCACCGCACACTTATCTTCTCCTCTTCTTTTTCTTCTCCTTATCTTCTTCTCCTCTGCCTCACTTCTCTCCCTATAGCTCCCTTCTCTCCTACCTAATTCTCCCTTTTTCTTTCCCTCCCTTTCCCCCCTTATTTTTCATTCATATCTCCTTTATGTGGTCTTCACCACCTAACCGGCCACCACACTAGCCACTCCTACCCTTACCTCCTCCCTGCACTACCCCAGGCACCCACCACAAGCCACCCAATAGCTTATTCCCCTCCCTTTTCTCTCTTTCTCCTTTGACCTCTCCTTACATCTCCACCCTTATCCACCATTTCTCCCCTCTTCCACTACTGTTGAAGCCTCCCCTCAGCCACCTGGCACTACCCCAACACCCCTTGCCTCACATTGTCTGAAATTCCCTGTAGCTCCTCTTTCTCTCTTCCTTCTTTTACTTTCTTCCTTTTCTCCCTTCCTTCTTTGCATCTCCATCCCATAATCGTCGCCGCCTCTCCGCTGACCTTGAGCCGCCACACTTTGACCTTCAACCACCACCTACACCCTACCTTACCCCTACACCCAACAACTAACTCTAACTCCTCTCCACAAGCCACTACCCGAACCTTCCCCCTTCTTCCATTTTCCTTTTCCCCTTACCCTACATGTATTGCATACTCATGTTGCGTGGGTAGCTTGAGTTATGCTGCTTGATTTGAGTGTATTTTATCTTATCTTATGGTAAAATGTAGTTTGGTAGTATTAAATGTTTAATGAGTATTTTTAATAAAATTCTTTCTTCTACTTATCTAATAATGATATGTTACTTGTGATATTATTTTAGGTACAAAATTTTACTAAACAAAGCTTAAGCATTTGAAACCAGGATACCAATTAAGTTTATTTTTGGCTGTAAATAAGGTCATGATTATACCCCCACTAAAATTTATGGATTATTATATGTTAGCACATTAGGGTTTTTGATATGTGATTTATGTAAATATGATGTGTTGCTATCAATCCCATGATTATTATGTTATCTTATATATTTTGTGATATGTGTGAAAGGGTGACTAAGAAAAATGGGTTGGTGTTGATGATGAGTGTTATGTGTATATAAATGGTATGATAAGTAAGTATGGAAATCTCTAGTGAAAATAATACTAATATGAGCCTTAGGGGCAATTTGATCATTTTGACACATTATGATGTTTAAACCTAAATGAGATGCCTAATGTGTTATTTATGATGTTAAGAATGGATATGAAAGTTTGTTGGTGTATATATATAAGTGTTAGTGGAAATATCAATATTTATGGCATACAGGTAATTTGGTAATTTTAATATATGGTGTTGATTATCTTAATACAAATACATACTATGATAAGTAAGTATGGACATTTGTAGTGAAAATAATACTAATATGAGCCCTAGGGACAATTTGATCATTTGGACACATTATGATGTATAAACCTAAATGAGATGCCTAATGTGTTATTTATGATGTTAAGAATGGATATGAAAGTTTGTTGGTGTATATATATAAATGTTAGCGGAAATATCAATATTTATGGCCTACGGGTAATTTGGTAATTTTAATATATGGTGTTGATTATCTTAATACAAATACATTCTAAGTGTTATATGGTGTTGAATAAGATGATAGGGGTTTGTGGCATTAAAAATACATGTTCCATCATGAAAAATGACATTTTATGTTCAAGGAGTATTTTAGTAATTTTATATGTTCAATGGAAATGACCTAAATAAATATGCATGGTAGGTGATAATTGGTGCTGAGAATAATAATAAGGGTTTTGTAGTGCTAATAATGCGTGTTGGGCATAAATATTAATATTTAATGTGCTAGGGGCATTTTAGTAATTTTACATATAAAATGGATGGTTCCTAAATAAATATGCATGATAAGTAACAAGTGGTGCTAAGTGTGATAAAAAGGGTTTTGTGGTGTTAGAAGTGCTTGTTGGGTATAATTGTCCATATTTTATATGCTAGGGACATTTTAGTAATTTTGCATGTAAAATGGATGTTAACTTAATAAATGGGCATGATAAGTAAGAAATGGTGCTAAATATGATAATAAGGGTTCTATGGTGATAAATAATGCATGTTTGACATAATTATTAATATTTTATGGCCTAGGGATACTTTAATAATTTTGCAGGTAAGATAGGGATTAGTCTAATAAATATACATGGTAGGTATAAATTGATGTTAAACATGATAGTAATGGTTTAGTGTCCTAGTGTCACTTACTTGAGCATAAAACTCAATAAAATATGGTCTAGGGATATTTTAGTAATTTTACATATAAAATGGTGATTAGTTAAATAAACATGCATGGTAAGTATAAATTGATGTTAGATATGATAATAGGGGGTTCATCATCATAGTATCACTTATTTGAGCATGATATTCAATAAAACATGGTTTAGGGGTACTTTGGTAGTTTTGTATGTAAAATGGTGGTTTGGCTAATAAACATGCATGAAATGAATAGATTAATATTCAATATGATAATAGGGGTTATGACCTTACTATCACCTGTTCAAGCATGATCATGAACATTACAAAGCCTAGGGGTATTTTTAGTACTTTGGAGTGTATCATAATAAGTATGCATGGTCTAGGGGTAAATTGGTAAATCAGAGTAAGTTGTAATGTTGTTTTCATAAACATGTGGGAAGTACACTAATTGTTGATTAATCATGATAACGTGTGTTGAATGTCCTAATGGTGCATTTTAGCGTTTTATGTGTAAAATGATATTTTTGTGTGTTGGATAACTTAACTTCATAATCAATAGTACAATTTTGGTATGATACTCTTTTATGGCATGTTGATAAATAAAAATGAATCATGTGATGGAAGTGGATGGTAAAGAGGTAGCCTTAACCTTAGGAGCATTTTAGTTATTTTAACCTAAGGTGCCTAAGTAGGAGTGTTGGAACCTAGGATGACCTTAGTGGACTACTTAAGTTAACACTGAAAATATTGACTACTTCATAATAATGGAAACAAATAAATATAGTTATGCATGTAATTAATGTATTTCTCACGGCCACCTTCATGAGGATACTAATACTTAAAGTGAAATACCTCAAGATCAAAAATTATAACTCTTTAGTGGTCGCTACTCTAAAGATATGGTTTAGCCCACAATTATTTTGGAGTTTTCTAGTGTGCCTTAGTGCCCTAACCAAGCCCTACATCTTAATCTATTAAGCTCTACGGACCTATTTAGAGGGTATACATACTTTTGAATTAGGTGTCTTTTTTTAAGAAAGAAGATTTTATTAATGATTGAAAATATTACAACTCGTAGCATAGAACTTATCTAAACATTGTTCAATAAACCCCCTACTTATCTTTCCAAAGGAAGATGTAAACCTTGCTAATACAACATAAATGATTTTCCTAAAAAGATCCTTCCAAATACAGTCATTCTGGGAGAAACGCTTGGTGTTTCAGATGCGCTAACATTCATGAATGCATGTTGTTGTTAGGGTCTTGGAAACAAAGATTTTCCTTCTAGAGATTCTTGTGTTTCGAGCCAAAAATTTAAGAACTTGAGGCCAACAGTGGATAGGAATCTAAAGACCAACACTAACAAAAGCATTTTGTAATAGATGCTTCATAATTGGGCATTCAAAAAGACGGTGAGGGAATGTCTCAATGGCATCACAAAAAACACAGGAAGGGTCTGCAATGTGGAAAAATTTGCTGAGATTATCTTTTGTTGGCATTTTTCCATGTGCAACAATCAAGAGAATGAATTTATGTTTAGGGCTTGCATTATTTCTCAAAATAGATTTCCACCAAGAAATTGAAGTAGACCTTAGGTGAATTTTATCATAAACTTCACCGATCTTGTAAGATGAGGAAGGATCCAGGGCGATAAGAACAGGTTGAAGGATGTCTCTATGTTTAAATATTTTCTTCATGGTCCAAGAGGTAGTGCATGGCAAAGTAGCTTCCCAAATAGGTTTTCTTTTAAGGTAGTAACTATGAACCTATTTGATCCATAAGCTGTTCTTATCTTGTGCAATATGCCACAAGTGCTTCCCCACTGCAGCTATGTTCTAGGTTTGAATATCAAGCAAACCTAATCCACCTTCATACAGAGGTAAACATATAGTGGACCAAGCTATGAGTGCACGTTTACTAGGATTCTCTTTACTAGTCCATAAAAAGCTCCTGCATAGACCAATTATCTTGAGTAGAATTTTCTTGGGCAGAACAAAGATTTGGCTCCAACACATTTAGATCCCTTAAATGGCAGATTTGAGTAATTGAAGTCTGCCCGCATAAGATAGTAATTTTGTAGACCAATGCTGCATTCTATTGGTTATCTTCCTTACTAAATTAAACATTTGATCAGAACTTGGCCTTGCTGAAGAGAGGGGAAGATCCAGGTATTTGAAAGTCATTGTACCTTCAGGGAAAGAGAGGTAGTCTGTGATTTGTTTCTTGAAATGATCAAAAACTCCACCTAAGTAGACAACACTTTTGGTAGGACTTATATGAAGGCCAAAAGTGTTGATAAAGTTTTGGAAAGAGTCCATGAGGAGGGTGACAGACTTTAAATCACCTCTACAAAAGAGAAGGAGATCATCAGCCAATGAGAGGTTTATGATATGATGTCTTTTGCATTTTGGATGAACTCTAAAATCCTTATTTCTCCAAAGCTGATGAAGGAATCTAGAAAGGTATTCAATGGGTATGGCAAATAAGTATGGTGAAAGAGGGTCACCTTGTCTCAGCCCTTTTTGTATAGGGAAGGGAGGAAGAAGGTCATTATTGATGGAGAGAGTGTAGGAAACATGAGAAACTAATGACATGATAATTTTCACAAAATGAGGGGGGAACAAAAGACCTAGAAGAACTTGCTTAAGGAACTTCCAATTGAGAGAGTCAAAAGCCTTCATTAAATCCACTTTCATCATGCACATGTGAGAGGAATTTTTCCTGCCATACATTTTGATTAATTCATGATCTTGAAGAATGTTTTCACCAATGAGCTGACCCTTAACAAAAGCAAATTGTGTTAAGTGTATAATATCAGGAAGTAGTGTCTGGATTCTGGAGGCCAATACCTTAGATAAGATATTATATAGAACAAAACAATAGGCTATAGGTCTAAAGTGAGTTACCTTAGAAGGGTTTTCCACTTTAGGAATCAAGACAAAAAGAGTAGGAGTGATAAAAGAAGGTAAAGTCCTAGAGTGGAAAATGTCTTTGACAAATTACCAAATATCATTGCCTATTATATCCCAGGAAGCCTTGAAAGACCCTACTGTGAAACCATCTAAACCTGGAGCTTTAGAGTTTCCAATAGAAAAGAGTGCATACTTGACTTTAGAGAAGAAAATAAGGTGAAGAAGACAATGTTGTTGTTCAAGAGAAAGTAGAGGACCATTATCCATAATAGCAGGATCCACAGAATGAGAAGTTGGAGCTTCAGTCCCCAACAAATTTTTGGTAATGATCAATAAAGGCAATCTTGATAGCTTTAGGGTCTGTTAGCCAATTACCATTGGGAAGCTGAATCTTGGAGACCATTTTGTTGTTCTGTCTAGCTTTCATATTGGCAAAGAAATATTGATTGTTTGAATCTCCTAGCTGAATCCATTTTATGTTAGATTTGTGTTTCAAGAAGCTTTCCTCATACTTTGCAAAGTATTCATATTTCCTTAGACATTCATGTTCTTCTTGGTGAAGAACAATATAGGTAGGATTATCCCTCAATTTCCTCTGAATCGTGTCAAGCTGTGTTCTTTGAGCATTAACTTTATTGGTAATGCTACCAAATTTAGTCTTGTTGAGACTCTTGAGCCTGTATCTTAAATGATGTAGTGAGTTCTTGATATGCGTGGATGGTAAATTGTGATGTTGCTAATGCCAAACCTCTGCGACAATACTATGAAAATCAGAATCAAAGGTCCGCATGTTATAAAATTTGAATATGTTCTTTAAGTGAGGCCTTGGAAGGTTCATATCTATCACTACAGGACAATGATCAGGAAAAAAAAGAGTGGTTTGGAAGTCCACCAAAGTGTTAGTAAATTTATCCAGCCAATGCATATTGCTTAGAACCTTATCCAGCTTACACATGATTCTGCGATAACCATTTTTCCTATTACTCCATGCGTATTTGTGTCCTGAGGAATGCAAGTCAGTAACTAAAATATTAGTTAAACAGGTGTTGAAATCATCCACATCACCCACAGAGATACCCGCCCCTTGAAATTTCTCATGTTCATGCAAAACCACATTGAAATCCCCAAGAATAATCCAAGGTGAATGAGATATGGTTGTGTCTTCAAGTCACTACTAGAGATCTTTCCTATTATTCCCCTGGTTATAGGCATAGATGAAGTAAGCAAAAAACTCAGTACCTGTAGTGCAAGAAGTAACATGGACTTGTATGCCTTGTGCATGAACATTTAGGAGTTGCACATGCCATTTTCTTGTGTCCCAAAAACACCAAAGCCTACTATTATGATGATGAGAATAGTTATCAAGAAAATCAAAATGAAGACCTAGTTTCTTCCTTATTGAAAGAGCTCTATCTGCTTTTATTCTTGTTTCTAAAATACCCATAAGAGAAATGTTATTTACAGAAAGCCAATTCCTTAAATTTTTTTATTGTTTAAAAGGCTTATTAAGGCCTCTCACATTCTATACTACCAACATAACTAAGAGGGGGTGGTAGAAGATGCAGTATTATACTACTTCCCTCGATCATCCAATGGTACATTCTCCTTTGCATGTGGAGTGATGCTACTATCAGGATTATTAGGAATGAGAGAATTAAGTAGGTTTTTATCAGCCTGCTGAAAAGAATCATGATCGTTCAATGGTTGATTTATATCTGTTTACTGAAAAGAGTCTTGAACTGGGGAGTTCTTGGGAGGTTGTAGTCAAGGTCTCTACATGGACCTTCTCTATGCCAAATATGCAGGACCATGAGAAGAAGGTTTGGGATTCTTAGGAAACACATGTTGAGGGGAATTATGCACTTTTTGTAAAGTATTATAATGAGTGATGCCACCTATATCCTTAGACTGCAAATACTTCTCTTTCTTAGGACAAGACCAGGAGTTATGACCAAAAGAGTCACAGGAATTATAGAAGGAAGGTCTCCATTCATATGTAATAGGTTGTGTGATTGTGTTGCCTTGAGGATCATCAATATCAATCTGTTCCACATACTTCTTGGTGACATCTACCTCTACTAATGCTTGGGCAAAGGAAATTCGATCACCAGCTTGGGTTATCCCATCTAAGAACAATGTTCGCCCAATGAGAATAATGGAGTCAACATCCTAATAGTCTAGAGGAAGATTTGGAAGCTTTATCTATAATGCCATGAACTGAAAATGTTCTTTGATAAATTGGAATTGTCGGTGCCATGGTTTAAAGATGAAAGGTCTATTAAAAAAGGTCCAATAAGGTGATTGAAGAACCCAATTCTTGTCTTGATTAGATTTAAATTTTAATACTACAAACCCCTCATCATGCAACCAGATTTGTGGTGGCTGAATAGCAGACCATTGGTTACAAACAAAAGAGTGCAATTGCCTTAAAGTAGAACGAAAACCAATCACATAACCTATCATAGTTCCCATCCACTTCTCGCAATTTTCCTCAACTTTCTCTTTTAATATGGAAACCTTCCATCGAGTTTTAGAAAGAGTAGGAGGATAGTAATTCAGAGGAGTCATGTGAGCAAAGGATCGATTGCCAATAATAGTGTCTCGCCATGATTTCTACAAAGGCAAATTATGGTGTTTGGGAACATAATTATCAACATTAGTATCTTCTTTGATTGAATCATCAATATCTAAAATTAGATCAGGAATCATGGGAATTGTCAATGGTTGAGGCGTCGGATCCTTAGGGCCATCCAAAACACGATTCAAATTATTATTCTCCATGGTCGCATTAACATCAAAAGTCAAAGCCGATAAAATTTCTTCTTGAAGTGGAAGCGGAGAATCATCAGAGACTAATTCTTTGCAATAACAGCCAAACAAGATAAGGTGGTTTTCCCCTGTGAACTATTTCCAAGGAAACGACCCTTCCTGGCAACGAGCGTAGATCTCCTGGTCTTTGCCACGGGGAGAAGGGGAAGGACGGAGCCTCGTCGAGGAAGAAGAGAGAAAATTCTAACCCATAGGTATCTTTGTCATTAGGGTATTGTATGTCTTTTTGCACTAGTGTGACTAGGGTACCTTTGCATCCCTAGGTTGATAGTCTGTAGGATACTGTGCTGCTCTTATGTACCAGAATGACTGGTGTACCTTTGTGCCTTTGGGTTTGTGAGTTCCCTCTTAAGTAAATAAAATGGAAAGAAACTAATCACTTACAGTGGAACACCAAGTAAGTCGGGATCATGTTTACTATATGTACCAATCCACCAATTATAATAGTGGACAGAGCTTTTTACCCTAGATTATATTATATGTACTGGTCCACCGGTTATAATAGTGGTCTAAAACATTCTGCCTTAGATTATATCATATACTAGTCCACCGATTATAATAGTGGTCAAGAGTGTTCTACCCTAGATTATATCTTGTGTATCGGTCCATAGGTTATAATAGTGGGATCCTTGAACCTAAATGGATATAATTTGAGAGATGATTAATATCTAATTAATGGCCTAAGTCAAGCTAATAATGAAAGAATTATTATGACCTATTGATGTGATATGGTGGAAGCCTTGGTGCCTGCCTAGATAGGTTGGTGTATGGTGTTGTGTTGATGGGCCTACATGCCTACCTTTTGGTTGGGTAGATATTGTATGGTTGAGTAGGTTGTTGGCCATCTAATTATTCTACAAAGAGCATTTCTTTGATGCTCCCTTGGTAAGTTCTATTACTTCTAAGTGAAGGAGCCCTTGTGGTATATAATCTTGATGCATGTAGCCATTTGAATGATTATCTTATTTTAGTTCTATATATGGAATTTCATGCTAATGTGTTTGATGTGTGGTAACTAATGTGTTGCATGTAAGACCTACATATTAGTCCAATATAAATGGTTACTTAGTACCATAGTACTAAAGGATTCCTTCTTTGGTCTCCTACTTATTCAATTAACAGTAGCCTTTGAAGCACTACACAAGACTTGCTCTCGGTTCAAGAGTGTAGGACTATTCAGGAAGATTTTAGTATTTTTCCTTAAAACTCCTATGTTTCATGTTTCAATGATTTTATTCTATAACCACTAATAGTGGATCTTATTTCTTGTAATTTAACTACCGTGCTACTCTATTTTATGATTGTAACCATGATTGTGTAAAGTATGTTATTAGCCTTAGCAGTTGGTACTAGAATTGTGGAGAGAAATCGGTATGGTACTAAGTGTGGTGGTAGTATCCCTAAAATTTACACATTTTCCTTCCCCTTATAATTTTAAAAATAAAATTTTTCAGTAGTAATTTTTAGGGTATTATAGTGGTATAGTATGATAAGTTGATGTAGCTAAAGGGTGGTCTTTGTTGGTGTTTTTATGCTGGTAGAGTGGAGTTGTGTGGGGTGTATAAGTTATGCAAAGCATCACTAGAAGAAAATGGTGGACGATAATGGAATGACACACAAAGGAATTAAGGGAAATAAGAGAAAGTATAAGGAGAGGCTTTGTTAAATGTAAAGTGACGTAAGGAGTGAAGAGAATATAGGGTATTTAGAGGTAAGATGATGAGGTGACAAATTAAGAAATGAACGAAGTGCATAGGTCAGGGAGGTCTAAGCATGATTTTCTTTCCTAACTACACAAACTTAGGGAATGGGAGGGTACAAGGGGTATGATGATGCTAGGCCTAGTGGTTGTAGGCTATGTTGTAGTGATAGAGCCTGAAGAGGAATAAAGTAAAAGGAAGAGTAGGGAAAAGGAGAAAGAAAAAGAAAAAAAGGAAAAATAGAAAATAATTTAGGGTTGGGATAAGAACTATATCTAAATTTAAGATCCAATAATTTTAGCAGGATAAATTAATCAATAATGTAGGGTTAGAGTTAGGTTAAAATACTAATTACTCATAATTAGGGTTAGGTTAAAGTTAGAGTATTACAAGATTAGACTGGGAGTATTGATCTAAATTTGTTCATATAGCAACGTACCTATTAAGTCAACCTCCTAATAATTTCATTAAGTTAAAAAACTTAAAGATTTATGGTTGCGTAAGCCTATAGATTATTTTGATTTACATATTTTTAAGTGTCTTGCCTATGCGTGTGTGAATGATGGGAAGCTCAAGCCTAAATTCAAGTAGTAAATATTTCTTGGCTATACATCCTAAGTGAAGGGATATAAGTAATGGTATCCTACAACATATTATGCTGATCCCGTGTCGAGATTGTGGATAATATGAATGATCTAGTGATTTATTTAGATACCATTGACTGTGCTAATTTAGCTAAGTAGTGTGTTGCTTTGGAGAAAGAGATGGAATCTCTATGGAAGAATCAGACATGGAAACTTGTGAAGGTACATAGGAAGAAAAAATGTGTTGATAGTAAGTATTTGTAAAAGTTCAAATAGGTAGGTCTAAGAGAAGAGAGACTAAGATACAAGGCTTGTTTAGTTGCATGTGGATTTAGTCAAATTCCTAGTATAGATTATAAAAAGTTATTTTCTCTTCTTTTGGGGCATATCTTCACTTATACTTTATGTGCACTTGTGGCTATGCAAGATTTTGAGTTGGAGCAGCTAGTTGTTAAAATAATTTTCTAACATGGTGAGCTAAATGATGAGATTTATATGAGATAACCAAATTCATTTATTATTGAAGGTAAGAACCATGTGTGCTTGTTGAATAGGTCATTGTATGGTTTGAAGTAGCCACCTACATAATGGTATATGTGGTTTGATATGTTTAAGATTAAGCATGGGTTCTCTAAGAATGATTAGAATGTGTGTGTTTACTTGAATGAAGTTGGTAATAGCTTGCTAATGTATCTTTTGTTGTTTTTTAGTGATATGATTATGGCACCAAAATATTTTCATGATGTTATCAAGGTGAAAACAATGCAGAATAGTGAGTGTTAGATGAATGATCTTGGATTTGCAAAGAGGATACTTGACATGGAAATCATATGATACCATAGTTGAAAGAATTTTTACTTGTCATAGGAACAATATTTGAACAAGTATTTGAAGAGGTTTTATATGATAGATGCTAAGTCAGTGATCACTTCTTTTGATAGTCATTTCAGATTTTTTGTTTTGGATTGCCCCAAGTTCAAAGATGGGGAATAGTTTATGCTTACTCTATTGTTGTGGGATGTGTGATGCACACTATGATTTATACCAAACTTGATGTTGCTCAAGTTTTTAGTGCTATGAGAAGTTATATGATGAATCTTGGGAAAGCTCACTATCAAGTAGTGAAATGGATTTTAAGGTACTTGAAGGGTACACCATTAATTTATTTGGAGTATCAAAGGTCAATAATGCATATATTGGGTTTGTAGACTATGATTATAGTGGTGATCTAGATAATATAAGGTCCACTAGTGGTCATGTGTTTTGTCTTGGTAGTTCAACAATTAGTTAGAGGTTATCCTTGTAAGAAGTGACAACCTTGTTTACTACCGAGGCTAATTACATGGCTATGACTCATGCTTTTTAGGGAGTTATATGGCTTGCAGTATTAGTTTGTGAGCTTCGATTTGATCATGGTGGTCCTATTGTTCAAAGAAATTATCACAGTGGTATCTATTTGGCAAAGATTTAAAATTCTTTCCACTATCAAATGAAGAAAATTAATATTAGGTATCGATTCCTCTAATGTACCATTGTTGCTAGCAAGGTTGTATTAGGGAAAGTGGCTATTGTAGAAAATCTGGCAAACATGCAAACAAAGCTATTGAAAATGATAAAGTTTAAGAATTTCTCAAACTTGGTTAGTGTTCATAACCATGAGCCCCTTTGGAGGGTAAGTTTTTACATGGTGATATTTTGTGTTGCTGTTTTTAACTATCACAAATATTAAATCAAGGTAGAAAATTGTGAGTTGTGACTTGTATTTATGGTACAACATAGATTGGATTGGTATGTGAAGGTACTTAGAGGAGCTTGAAGTGAAATCAAGGTTAGGGAGGAAAACACGTGTAAGGAGGTGGTTTTATGACATAAACTATGTTTCTTCTAAAACCCGTAGTCCTACAAAATCAAGCAAAACCCAAGAGTTTTGACAAAAACACGAGGCACCTATATTTCCTAACACAAACAATGTTCTTCATGATTTTTTTATGTTGCATCAGTTTCACTTGTGTGGTTCTATACAATTATATATAGATGTGATAGAACCTTAATTATGTTGTCCAACCCTTCTATACTATTCTCCTCTTATTCTCTTGTAGTGATAGAATTGAAAATTGTGAGTGATTTTGTGAGAATTATTCCATTATCTTTATACTCACAAACAATGTATGTAATAAGATCATCATATTTTCAATTTTGTTCTTTTTTGTAGGTTTCTCAATGCAATCTTGATTTCCTAGTTCGTTGTTAGATATAGTATTGTGGATTCTCGTCAATAAATTTTCCCAACAAATATGTTAGTGTATTCATGTGTAATAGATCTTTAAATTTCATGGGATTGTAAACTAGTTGGTGTAGAAATTCAATATATTTAGAAAAAATACCTAATAAGAATTAATTGATATAATAATAATTTAAATTTTTATATATTTGTTTTCATAATAATAATAATAATAATAACATGTAATTATATGTTAAGGTGATTTTACCTATATAGCAACATTGTCATGGATTATAAATATACCCATATTCATTATCTCATAATACGATTTACTTCTTATTGTTTGAGGATATTACTTCTAAGCAATCACAAACCACTTTGTTTGTACACTTAAATACCACAACTCATATTTTATAATCACATGACTGAATATATTAATGACCCATAATGCACATGCTCATGATGCTTAACATGGGATATGCTTATAAAGTTAGTAATTCAAAGATAGCATTTCACCCTTAATAGAAATATGGAATAGATATTTATGGGTTAATCTCTACAATCATATTCAATGAGATAGAAGTGGATGATGTGGTAGTGGAGGCGGAGGTGATGGAGGTTGTAACGGTGATGTAGGAGGTGGTGGTATAGTGCAGTGGTGGTAGCGGTAATGGCGGTCATTAATGGTTTATACCTTAACTTGAAACCAAAACTAAAATCCAAATACTTTTAATATTATGTATATAAGTGCTTCAAATTTTTTTAATTGATGATTAAGTAGAACAAACCTAAATTAAAAGAAAATTATGCCATAAAATATAATAAATTCATTATTATAATAATAAGAATAATGAAGATAATAATACAAATTACACCAACAATAAATTTTTATTCTTTTATGTCATAATTCTCTTATATATTTTATTCTTTTACACTTTTTATTACTTAAATATTAATAAAAAAATAAATTAAAGCATTGATATACATACCTTTTAGAAGAATTTGGGTTTTAAATTTGATTATATATCATTATCGGTGGAGTTGTTTGGAAGAGGTGTTATGGTGATTTAAGTGTTTAATATAAATTACACATAAATAACTATTACTTTCCTTATAATGTCTTTTCTACAAAACCAAATGCACGAAAATGTTTTCTTATTTTTTTTCTTCCATGAATGACAACCTAATGTTGGAAAGAAGGTTTTTTCTTTTCTTCTTCTTTATCATTTCCTCACTACTTTCTAGGAACCAAATAGAGCCTTAAGATTATAAAATAGAGATTTATTATTGTTAAGATGTGTTTCATTATTTTGTTAAATTGTGATTGATGATTTATAGGAAGTAACTAGTTTTATAACTAAAGTTATTAAAATAAAGTATATTATTGAATATGTGTTAATATGTTAGTTTATTCCAAGGTAATATAATAATATAGAATGAGCAAATAAAATAAGAAATAAAGTATCTATATTAATGAAAAATATAAATATTATGTCTTATGGAATGAAAAAAAAGGAAAAAGGATTACACTACTTAAATAAATAACAAATTTCTCATATATATATATAGATAATTAGAATACATTAACATATAAATTCTGGAGTTTTTGCTTACAAATTTAGATTAGACTTCATATGAGTAAGAGTTGTTATATTTTCTTTTTTGTATTGTAATTGTATATTAAAAGGGACGATCAAATAAGAGGTGTCATGTGAATTAATAATATAAACATAGATATATTAATAGTACAGATAACTAGATTATGAACTTATGTAAGGTAAGACAATTTTTATGTAAATAAAAAAAGTAAAAATAGTCTGAGACTCACAACACTCAAATTAATTATAGTTGGTCCACTAACTTTGGTATTTAGTTCATTTGTACATCATTTACTCTTTCCTCACCTATCTCTTTTTCGTAGAATATAATAGGTTTGTTCATTCCCAACCAACCAAAATTACTTAATACACTATATGGTTGTAGAGTTTTTTTATATAAAAAAATAAATATCTAACACTTTTTTTCTCTGATGTTCCAACCAATTTTGAACCAACGACATGAGAAAGAAATATCCTTCTTCCTCCTCTTTCTCTTTATTACCTCCACTATAGTTTCATTCAAGTCTCTATGACTAGCATCGCGTTGTTGCCATTAGTGCAAAATTCCACCGGTTTTTTAGTCTTCACTCTTTAATCTTCCACTGTCAGCAATTGCCAATCCTTTCCTCTATGTGCACTCATCATTTCCTTCCATCCTTTTATTTCCAAACCAATTAAGGGTAATGTGTTTATTTTTTTTTCTAGTTGTTAAGTTAAATCTAGTTTATTTTGAAAACTTTTAGATGTTGATTTTTTTTATTTCCCTTTCTTTGGTTATTCTTCTCTCTATCAAGCTCTTCATCCTCAACATCAAAATTAGAATCCTTAACTCTCAAACTTTGGTAATTTTTATCTACTTTTGATTTTTCATCTAGGTAAAGTAATACTAATTAAATATCCAAATTTAGTTTATATATGGACTAATATCTCCATTATCATTTTATAACAATGTGAAATAGAATCATAATGCTATATTCGGTTGTACTTACTGAAGGTAGGAAACTTCCATGCATTTTACTCCTTGATATATTTTTTTTCTTCAATTTGGTGATTTTGGGTTTTATCTCAATTTCAATCTAAAATAGTTGGTAGAAATACGTTTTTATTTATGGATTCTATTTTCAATATATGAACATAAAATATTTAAGTTCAAATTTCATGTCTAGCTTTAAATTTATGCCATAGTTACTGCTACTTTGATATATGAAATCTCCATCTTTGTGATATTCTAGATCCAACCTTAACACTTATAATAATTTTTAGAGATCTAAATGGCCTGCAACACTTTCAATTTTGGAATTTTACCTTAGAATTATCTACCCATCTACAAAGGATAAAATATAATATTCATAATCATGGAGATCTTTGGCTTGAATGTTATTTTATTATAATTTAGTTTCATGGACGGAATATAAAGGCATAGATGGGTTTGCATATGGTTATATCAATATGCACTTGTGTTAGGGTCTAATATATTAGTTCTTGAATCTTCTTAGGTATATATTCAGTTGAAATATGTTTAACTATAAGCTTTGGATATGGTTTCTCTTTATGGTTTTATTTCATTGTTTTATAAAAGGTTGTTGTTATTAAAGTTGAGAGGTGGGATGCCAATTTCATTTTAGTGGCATGCTTTAAACATGAAGATTTCACATTATCTACATAAGATGTTATAGTTAGATATTATAAACCTTAGGATCCACTTTATGTTTGTGAGAATTAGGAGAATTCCTCTTATTTTGGAGGATGCTTAAATTTGCATTCCTTTGCTTTGTTACTCATGCATATTACTTCTATTAGTTTGAAGTCGTGATATGAAATTAATACCAAACAACTATAGTATTGCATCACGATAAAAGAATGAATATTCCTATTGTGATGTAGTACTATCTATTAAGGGTTTTCATTTTAGGTTCCCTTATGCTATATATATTAAATTTGTTTAGTATAGAGTTTTCATGATAAGTCACTTTTGTAAATTTTTGGTTGACCATAATTTCATATACATCTGGCCTTACAATAGATGAGTAGTGTAGATAAAAGTAAATGTAACACCCAAACTTTTACTACTAAAAATTTTCATTTTATAATAGAAGCATATA
>CM077814.1:67678767-67700972 GCA_039764185.1 Tamarix austromongolica
AAAAGGGGATGTAAGATTCACTATGCAAAATTTAATAAGACCACATTTCTTTCACATAAAAGAAACGTCCAAGAGTTGTGAAAAATGTCCATAAATACTTAAATTAGTAGATATTAGTTAGTCAGATAATTATTTGAAGTTTTATCTTTTTAGAAGAACTTTTATTTTGTTCCCTTTTATGTATGACAAGAATAAGGGATATTTTTTTTAATGTATTTTATCTTTTGTATTTTGAATTTATATTTTTTGTGGAAGAATTTACTCAAGGAGGTGATAATTTAAGTTATATAATCATGGTGTGAATCGATAGTAAAGAGTATAGTACAATCAACTTGAGTTTGAATCTTTAATTAAATCTCTGTATCAACTCTTCCTTATTTATGATTTCTGTGTGACTCGTGATCAAGTTTATCTAATTAAATTTTGTGTGATTTAATTTGAGAGAGATTTTTCATTCCATATCATATTCATATCTCAAAAATCATCAATCACAATCATTTTACACACACACACACACACACATTCAACCCTAGATATTCATCATATTCATCATTAAAACCGTAACTCTAACCCTTTTTTTATCCATGATTATCCTCATAATTAATACCCCATTAACCATAATTGTAGAAATTAATTACTTCCACTAATAAAGATATTAAAGCCTCCATAAAACCTAATCAAACCATGAAAAAACTCTAGCCCCAAACTACAACCCTAATCCACAATACCTAAAGCTAATCATCATATTCCTTTATTTTTTTTCTTCCAATTTTGATTCAATTCTTGTGGGATTAATTGAAAATATCATATTTTGGTGTTTTTTTGCATCCAATACACATCAAAAATGGTATCAAAGCCTAGATTTTCTACCCATAACACACACCAAAATATGGTTGTTCATGAAGTTGAAGTTTTTTATTCAAAATGAATAATTCTAGGAAGAATTCATCAAGAATCCATCAATATTCAACCATAAACCCTATAAACTTGAAGGTATTCGTCAAAAAATCAAGGATAGAAAAATTTTTGGAGGTTAAAACCTTAGCACATACAAAAAATACACAAATATGGAGAACGATAATAAGTATGATTCATTGGTAGCACAAATTTAAAAACTTACTACCCAAATTGTAAAGAAAAATGAGAGGCAACTAGAAAAATTGTCTATAATCCAAGAGTACCTTTCCAATAATGTGGATTCATGTAATAAAGGAGAAAGAGATGCAAGGATAAAGGCACTTATGTGAGAACTCCACATGCCACCACACATATATACTTGAATTAAAGAAGAATATGATGGAAGTGTGGGAAATAATTGGAGGATAGTATCAGCATCAAAAGCTACCTATGATGATGGATATAATGGTATTATATTTGGTATTCCTAAATTTTAAGGTAAAATTTATTTTAAAGTTGATTTGGAATGATAAAAAACCACATAATCAATCTTTAAATTTAAGGAGCGCGATGATGAAATGAGGTGTAAGCTAGCAATTTTGAAGCTAAAAAAATTTTCTAGGATATGGTTTCAAAATTTGAAGAAGTACCATGAAAGAGAGTGAAAAGATAATATTAACTCATAGGAGAAGTTGAAAAAGTACCCTAAGAGGAAGTTTGTGCCTTGAGATTTTTAATAAGATAACTTCGTCAAGATGACCACACCCAAACAATTATTTAAGAGTGTAGAAGAGTATACTGGGGAGTTTGAAATACTATCACTAATATGTGATGTTTAAGAGAAGAAGGAATAAGTGTGTGCAAAGATCCTTGGAGGTCTTAATTTTAATGGAAGAAATAAGGTGGAATTATGCATCTATGACACCTTAGAATAAAATTAGCTCTAAATTTTAAGAATTAATTGAAGAGAGATTATGTGACTTCTAAGCCATAATCTTTGACATGGTTCAAGATTTATTCTAGTGGAGGTTTAAATTATGAGGAAAAGGAAGATGAAAGCCGAATGGATAAGGTAAAGGATAAGATGGGAGAGAATGCTAGAAAGTAATGTTTTAAGTGTAGAGGTTGTAAACACTTTGCTAAGGATAGGCCTTATCAAAATTACTTGACTTTGAGAAAAGAACTCAAGTATGGAGCCATATAGTGATGATGAGATTAAAGTAGAAGATAAGAAGAAGCGTGGTGTAGATATTATGTATGGAAATGATGGACAACAATGTTACATTGTTTAAAGAGATATACAAGTGCATTCATGATCCTTTTCAACTAAAAGAGACCAAATTTCAAGACTAAGTATAAGGTGGGAGACATGGTGTGCAAATTCATTGTTGATAATGGCTCATACACTAATGTTACAAGTGAAGAGATGGTGAAAAATATTGGATTGAATACCACAAAACATCCAATACCTCATTATCTATAATAAAACAACAAGGACAATGGGGTAAGAGTATCTAAATAATTCCTCATTACTTTTAAAAGTGGTAATTATGTTGTTGATGTATTATGTGATATATTACCTACATATTCATGTCACATCTTACTTAGGAGGTTGTGACAATCAAATAAGTAAGTGTCTCATAATGTAATGCTCAATGATTACATAATGAGTAACGAGTGGAAGAAGCTCAAGTTAAAGCTTTTTTTTATAGCTTTTAACCAAGTTTAAGGAGACACAAGACAAGTCTTAGTTCAAAAGTTTGTTCTTTATGAGCAATACAAGGAGGAAACCATCAAGGAAGAAGGGTTTTGATATGCTTGAGTGATGAAAGAAGAAGCACGACAAGGGGATGAAACAAAGCACAATTTAAGCCTCACCAAGCTACTAAGGGAGTTTAGTAATGTGTTTCTAAAAGAGTTACTACCTAGATTAACACGTTTGTGGGAGATTGAGCATGTTATTGAATTTATTCTAGGAGTTTCTCTTATAAATAAATTTTATTATCATTGTAACCCTAAAGAGTCCAAGGACCATCAAAAGCAAATTTAAGAGTTGTTAGATAAATGATATGTGAGGGAGAACATGAGTCTATGTTGTGTTCTAACCTTGTTAGTGCCTAAGAATGATGTAATATGGAGGACATGCATTATTTCAAGGGTATTTAGCATCATCAAAATCAAATATATATTTCTTATGCCTAGATTAGATGATATGTTATATGATAATTATGGAGAAATGATATTTTTTAAGATTGATTTGAGGAGTGAATACCATCAAATGAGAATTAAAGAAGGAGATGAGTGAAAGATTCCTTTCAAGTTTAAGTATGGTCTTTATGAGTGGTTAGTGATGTTGTTTGGGTTATGAAATGCGCCTGGGTATTTTATAAAGTTCATGAATGAGTTGTTAAAACCATTCATAGGAGAGTTTGTGGTAATATATTTGGATAACATACTCATTTATATTATGACTTAATGTAATCATCTATTGAGTGTTTTGATAAAATATGCTATAGACTTATTTTTCTAGAGAAATAACCCCTCTAATACGTACCACACTTGCATCATAAGTTACTTAAAAAAGTAGGTCAAAATTAGGCATAGATAATACAGGAGCATTGCACAATTTATCCTTGAGAATATCAAAAGCGTTAGTGGCTTCTTTTCCCCAAATAAAATCTCATTTTTTTCATAAGTTGAGTAATAAGTGCAGCTAAGGTAGAGAAATATTTAATCAATCTCGAATAGAAACTAGCTAACTCATAAAAACTTCTTATTTGATGTATGTGCTTAAGAATAGGTATAACACCCACAAAAATTTACTATTGAAAAATTGTGTTTTAATTAAAAATTAGCGGAATCAAGAATGGTAAATTTTGGGGATACTACCACCATACTTAATATCGGACCGGTTTCCTCCTACCATTCCAGAACTAAGTGCTAAGGCTAAAATGGAACATAACATAGTGTAATACCCCGTATTTTTAAAATCCAAATTATTAAGTTTAATGATTTGATTAACGTAATTTGATGCAAATATTTAATTATTTTAATTTTGATTCATTTTATGGATTTATCGACGATTTTGAATTCATATTTGAATTTAATTAATCGTTGTCGTTGCGAACCATTCTAGATAAATTCGTTAACGACAATGATTTTTATTATATTCTTATGAGTTCGAGTCTCGGTTAAAAATATATATTCTCGTTCTTTCTCGTATTTTTATTTTTAATATTTTAGATTTATATTTGATTTTAACCTTGTCATATGATTACGACGTTATTTTGAGGTTATATTTCGTTGATGAAATATATTATTTAAATTATAAAATTTCTTTTTAAATAGCTAAAGTTATTTCAATGATTTTATCTGTAGAAAATATTTATGACTTTAAATTTATTCGATTCTAGAAATCGTTAATATTTTTGGGAAGTTTAAATTAAAAATATTTTCGGAGCTTATTTAATAATTTCTTTTTGAAATTAATTTTCTTCTATTTTACGCTTTTCAGTTTACGAAAACAAAACCCGATTTCGGAAATTATTAAAATTACTCTCGGTTTATTAGAATTTGACTTAAATATTTTATTATAAGTTTTTAAATATTATTTCGGGGTCTTATAATGTATTTCCGTAAATAATATAAATTAATATGTTCATTAGTAAATTATTCCGAAAATGTTTATTAAATTCTTTATATAGCCTTTTTATTTATTTTAAGTGTTCTGATCGTTTCGGAAATAATTTTCGTTTAATAAATTTTAGATAAAATCTTCCGATAATAATTTGTAAATATTTGGTCTTTTATTTTGCATGTGAATTCGAAAAAAAGAAGAAGAAGCCCAAACCCGTCGGGACCCCCGACCCCCCCTTCTCTCTTTTTCCTTATCTTTCCCAGTCCCGGCTCCCTTCTCCCTATTCCCTGCGCCCGAAACCCTAGCCTCCCTTGCCTCCTCCTCCCTACTAGCTGACCTCCAGCCACCGCCGCCCGACCTCCAGCCTGCAACCGACGCCGCGCGGCAGCCACAGCAAGCAGCAGCCGCAGCGGCAACTGCAACAGAGCCACCCACAGCAGTCGCGCAACAACAACCATAGCAGGGACGAGCCGCGTAGCTCACGCCACCGCCCGGTCACCGGCAAGCATCGCCGACCGCCGGCGAGCTTTCACTATTCCCCAACGAAGCTTTCCCGACCTTCCTTTGCCCCGATTTGTCGATTTTTTGTTTGGTATAATTTTCTGAAAACCCTAATATGAATTTGATTAATTGAATGTGATTTAGCTTGTGAAAAGCTAAATTGATTGTTTGTTTATGTATATATGTACTGTAAGATTGGTTTGGATAGGTTAATTGTATGGTTATGTTAGAATTTTGGAAAATTTGGATTTTTGGCCAGGTTATGCCCAAATTTTTCGGATTCGCCCATTTTTGCGATTTTGGATAAATTGATTATACAATATGTTTTAAAATGTATTCAATTTTATTTTGGAACCGTCAATTTGAGAAATTTATGTAGGTTTTATCGGAATTTAATACCTAGGTCAAAAATTGGTGTAATAAAATTAGGTCGTATAATTGAGCCGCTCCGCTCAATTGATTTTATAATATCGTTTAAAATGTATTTAATTTTATATTGGAAGTGTTGATTTGGGAAAATTGTGCGTAATTGATCGAAATTGGATTTTTAGGTCAAAACTCCCGTGGGTTTAAATTGGATTGTGTAATTGGGTTATTTTATTCAATTGACTATATAAATTACATTAGAATATGTTTAATTACATTTCCGAACCGTCAATTTATATGTTTTGGCAAGAATTGATTGGATTTGCGTTCCGGGCTCAAAAACCCTAATTGTGCTAAATTGGATATTTCTATTATCGGTTTTGATCAATTGATTATTTGATATGTTATAAAATGTGTTTAATTGCATTTCTAAACATTCAATTTGATTAAACTTATAGAATTTTACCGAATCGTATTTTCGGGCCCAAAACCCTAGATTTTAAGTAAAATTATGAATTTGGTTATTTGTATAGTTGTTTCGCTAAAATTAAATTTATAAAAGTAGTTGAAATGATCCTAATTGTATTCTAATATCTTTAATTAGAATTAATTGATTTCAATTACCTGAGTTTATGTTGTGAGCTTTAAAACCCTAATTTTGAAGATTGATTATCTGGAATTGGTTAATCGGAAGATTGTTTGGTTGAAATTGATTATCTAGATTTATCTAAAATTGGTTTAATTGTGTTTTAAACTATCAATTTGAGGTAATCAAAGTGATTTGGCCGATTCGTGGTTTAGGTATTAAAAACCCTAATCTTCGGGGATGATTTTATAAAATTGATTTTTGCCATGTGTATTTTATCTAATCGATTTCTATCTTTGGGTTTTAAATCATTTAAATTATGTTTTAACCTAATTGGTTTGGATTTGATTCTATGTAAATAGTTGGGTTACCTATTTAGTTGTAAAACCTAATAAATAAGTTATTTTCGATAAATTAACTTATGATTGATTATTCCTTCTCGGGCTTTCCAAATTAAGTTGAAATGTCCCAAGTGATACTTGTATTAATCCGTTTTGATTTAGTTTTAACCTTAAATCTTAATAAAGTTGTGCTTTTAAGTTCTAAGTTTTGGACACGTTTTCTAAGAAAGATCATTTGTGTTGTTTGTGTTTATTTAATTAGAATATGTGAATTATTGATTGATAGAATAGTTTCTAATTTAGTTTTTGATTTCTATCGGATCTAGGAAAGCTTTCTCATGGATCCACGAGCTAGTGATCTCTCTCCCTCTTATCTCGCTTAGCTAGCTTCGGATTCAGGTAAGTCTCTACTTACCTCTACTTATGGGTGTTTAGTAAGGATGTGGCTAAGGCCGCTTGTGTGATATATGATCTACTTGCCTTGGATGCTTCGTACATATATACCATGTCCTGTTGTGTATCACATGTTTGACCTTAACGTGTTTTATGCGTAGCGCAGCTTGGAGTTAAAGTATGTGGTATGTGTTTTTCTTATGACATGAATGTGATATCCGTATGTGGTGATTATGATGTGTTGTGACATGATGTAACCCTCTAGGACATGCATGCTAGGGTGATTATGGTGATGGCATGGAGATGAAAGGACAAAAAGAAATAAATGGGAAGTGAATTGCTAGAAGGGAGTATAAGGGACCCGATTAGGGTTTTGGGAAGAATTAGTAATCTGAAAAAAAAAACGAAAGTAAAAATGATCAAGGGTGAGTGAGGTGCGGGTTGAGAGTGAGAGTTTATGTTATAAGGAATGATTATGGGTGTTTTGGGAGAGAAGAAATATTGGGTTAAAAGGAGAGGTTACTTGTGGGAGAAGAAAGGTGCCAGGGTTGGAGTGGCTAACTAGGGTTTTTCGATCACCTACGAAATCAATGAGTAAAGTGATATGATTTAGGATTGAACCTAAATGAGATGAGGTGTTTGACGATAAATGAATTAATAGTAGTAAAGCAAGAGGAAATTGGGTCATAGGTTTAATTAGGGTTTAAAGGGAAACCCTAGAGGCTAATAGCGAGTGGAGTTTGATGTCACGAGGTGTTGGGCCTTAACCCACACCCTTAGGAGTTGGTTTTCATTATGTGTAAGTGTAAAGGGGAATGGATACTGAGGTGTGATAAGGGGCGCAAGAGTCCCAAGATATGGGACGGGCCCTCCTGTGAGGATACGGGTGGATATAGTTAGCTATGCATGTCAAGGGTAGATAATCTCAAATAAGATATGTTAATACACTAATCACTTAAAGAGGAAGATGTTGAGCCGGACCCAGACCGGTCCACCGGTGAATAATAGTGGCTAGGGTCGGGGTACCCTACATGACCGGTCCACCGGCTATAATAGTGGGGGATTCCGTGCTCAACAAACTTAACGTAATAACGATAAGACATGGGAAAGACACAAAGTAATTACAGTGAAACATCATATGAGTCGGGGCCAGACCGGTCCACCGGCGAATAATAGTGGTAGGGTATGTTACCCTTATGACCGGTCCACCGGCTAAAATAGTGGCAGGGCATGACCCTCATGACCGTTCCACCGGCTATAATAGTGGGGTTCCCACACTCACATGAATTGATAAAGATTATGATGTGAATCGGCTATATTTACCAGAGATCTAAAGAATGACTCTACTCGATCGGGGCTGGACATGTCCCTAAGTAATGTCCGCGAGGCTAAATTCCCAATTGGTTTGGTTCGGCATTGCCCATAAATGCCCGATTCGGCTTGGTTTGGTTTGGCGTTGTCCAAAAATGTCTGGTTGGTTGGTTTAACATTATCCATAAATGCTTGGTTGGTTTATCTGAATCTCTTATCGGTTTAAGATATTACATATGTTTCACATGTTATTATATGTGTATGGTAGGACTTGTGATGCGGGTTTGAGTATGCGTAATATTGTATCAACGTATTGTATCATAATTTAATATGCACTTGATGTTATAGTTTATGTCTCTTCCATAAGGTAGGGTAGTGGGATTTACTCAGTATTGGACCTGTACTGATACTACCTTGGTTGAATGGGTCCTGTGATGATCCACTGATGGTGGGGAGCAGACCTCTTGTGCAGGTTTAAGATCGGATACTGTTTTGGGGTGGAAGACTTGACTTGAGAGAGTAGGCAGTCCGGAATTCAATCTATCGGGTTTTGTCTGGTCTAACTGTATTTATTTTTGGAAGTTTCAAGTATTGTATATAAAATTTAATGGTGTTGTAATTGTCTTTTAATCTTCGTACTCTGATAAGTTTTTAAAATTCAGATGTAATTGTTTGACAGGTTTTAGCCTTGCATCTAACATGAGATAGATGGTTGGCATTTATCTTGTGTTAGATGTGGCGGTAACATTTTCCGAATTCTCTCCTAGCTTCCGCTTTATTCTTTCAAAAAAAATTTTCCAGGAGTGAAATTTGGGGGTGTTACACATAGTTTAAACAAATTTAAAATTTCATTTAAATCAGAGTAGCGTGTTAATGACATTACAAAAGATAAAACCCACTATTAGTGGTTACAAGAGTGTAATCGTTAAATAAAGAAACAATAAGGTTAAAAGAAAAACCTTTAATTCTTCCTAGACAATCCTTACACTCTTACCTGATAACGGCTTGAATAGCATCTGCAAGGGACACCATGCATTGAATAGGCAGGGCCCCACAAGCGGTATCTTTTAGTACTATAGTACCGAGTAAAACTTTATACCAAACTGAAAGGAAGGTCCCACATGTAACACATCATACTTAAATAAATGTAAAGACAATATCATACCCGAGCATATAAATAATCACAACCACATAAGAGCGATTACACACAGCAACCAATAAGAATTATACAACACAAGTTCATTTTCTTAGCATCTCCAGCACTTACCAAGAGTGACAGGCACCAAGACCATACTTATATTATATCAATGATCATAAGGATGAAAGTAACACCTTTGGTCTTAAGCTATTAATTATTATTCAACATCATCTCTCGAATAATATCCATGTGAGTATGAGAACCTCACTATTACAGTTAGTGGATTAGAGATACACTTTAGGGCATAACACACTTGGCTACTATTATTCACCGGTGGATCAGTATGGCCCCAACTCACTTGATGTTCCACTATAAGTGATTAGTATATTTCCCATGATTTATTAACATCTAAGGTTTGGTTTGCTAAGCTCAAGATCCCCCACTATTATAGTCGGTAGACCAGAGTATACTTTAGGGTAACACGCTTCTGGCCACTATTATAATCGGTGGACCGATACACTTGTATATCCTCTAGGGCAAAATGCTCCTAGCCACTATTATAATTGGTGTATTGGTACAGTGATATAATCTATTTGGGCCCAAATCATTAATCTTTCACTTTACATGATTAGTATTTTCGATTTAATTAACACAACAAGTCCATTTATTTAACTTGAGGGGGAGATCACTAACCCGAAGACACAAAGGTACATCGGTCATACTAGCGCATACAAGCAACACAGTACCCTCCAATCATCAACCGAGAGACACAAAGGTACCTTGATTGCATCGGTACATGATGACGCATAGTACTACCAATAAGGAACCCTAATTCATAAGTATGCATACCCCTTAAATAAGTTAGTAGAGCTAGATAGAGTAAGATGTAGGGCCTGGGTGGGGCACTAAGGCACACGAGCAAAATCCATAACAATTGTTAGCTAAACCATATCTTTAGGGTAGCAACCACTAAAGAGCCACCATTCCTTATCTCAAAGTCTTCCACTTTAATTATTAGTATCTTAATTAAGGTGACTACGAGAAACACAACAATCACATACTTAATCACTTCCATTTGTTTCTGTTATTATTAAGTAATCCTTATGCATATTGTTATCCATGCTAAATTAAATAAACCTCTAAGGCCATCCTTTTATCATCCATTTCCATTTCAGAATTCATTTCCATTTATCACATGCCATAAAGGGTTATCATACCATAATAATAATACGGTCATAGAATTGAGTATTCTATATCAAGGGTTATGGTACACTTAAACCCTAACATGTACTTCTAACACATCAAGCACACATATCCATAAATAATTAATAATTAATAATTAAGGCACCTCTTGTGTGAATATGAGATAACATCACATCATACCCTTAATTACCCCATTAAACCCTATACCATGCATTACCCTTATGATATTTACCGATTTACCAAAATACCCATATTCTTATAATAGACGTGATTATACTTAAAAAGGTGATACTAAGGTTATAAACCCTTATCCTGTTATTTAATATTACTTATGCCTTATTATAGATGCTTATTTAATCCATTTACAACTTATATGCAATTTATTGATCTACCCCCTTCATACTTACAAAAACACTGAAATACCCCTTGTTTGTAAAGTTACCAAGTTACCCCTTTTTACTTACCAAATTACCAGATTGTCTTTCATACTTGTATAATTACCAACATATCCTTTCATATTTGTTAAAATACCAAATTCTCCATACTTAGGGCTATAAACAAGTCGAGCCGAGTCGAGCCGAATACCCCTAAGCTTGGGCTCAACTCATTTAATTAAACAAGCCTAAAATGATGTTTGGGCTTGGCTCGTTTAACTAAACGAATGAGCCAAACCGAGCTTTTAACGAGCCGAGTCGAGACGAGCTTACGAGCCGAAGCCAAAAAATGAATTGAGCCGAGCTTTTTCGAGTTCGGGCTCGGCTTGTTTAATAAACGAGCCTAAAAGTGAGGCTCATTTTTGGCTCATTTAACTAAACAAACGAGCCGAACCGAGCTTTTAAGGAGCCTAGCCGAGCCAAATACCGAATTGGCTCAACTCATTTATAGTCCTATTCATACTTATCAAATTACCAACTTTACCCCTCAAACTTGTTAAATTATCCAATTACCCTTCATACTTGTATAATTACCAAAATACCCTTTGTACTTGTTAAATTACCAAATTATCCTTCATACTTGTATAATTACCAAAATAACTTTTGTACTTGTTAAATTACCAAATTATCCTTCATACTTGTATAATTACCAAAATACCGCTTATACTTGTTAAAATTACCAAACTACCCTTTTGGTTGGTTAAATTACCAAATTACCCTTCATACTTATTAAAATTACCAAATTATCCCTTTTCGTGCCAAATTACCAAAATACCCCTCTTACTTACTATATTACCATTTTACCCCTTTTACTCATAAAACCACCATGTTACCCCCTCTTTTATGCTAAATTACCAAAATACCCTTCTTACTTATTAAATTACTATTTTATCCCTTATTTTTATAAAATTACCAAGTCATCCCTTTTATGCCAAAATTACCAAAATACCCTTCTCGTTTGATTAATGATACATAATCACATTGGGATGGTTTCAAATTATATTTATTTTTGTCATTTAATACCACATATTCATGAGTTACACCATCATGAGTTACATTATGATCATATTGCCATGGTATACCAAGTAAAATACCACAAGTATCCATAGGTAAGACATCACATAACACCTCATCATGACAATCACTAATACAAAAAAGAAATGAGTGTTTGTTTAGTCACCTTATATCCCTTGTCCTTATTAAGCCATTGTAAGGAATATGGTTTAGGATGTATAATAGTCACTAGTCCTAATTGTTTGACCATTTTTTCACTAGCAACATTTGTACAAAAACAACTATCTATGATGACCTTACAACCTTTATCACCAATTCTACACTTAGTTTTAAAAAATTTACCCCTTTGTGTAGATTGATCATTAGGTTGTATTTGTAATGCCATTTGTAGTATAAAACAAATATTACCATCTTCCTCATACATAATTAAGACATGATCATTAGATTCAGTTTCTAAGTCGTTGTTATCAATACATGGTTCCATATTTTCAATTTCACTCAAGGTTAAGACTCCTGGATTAGGACATTCCCTAGCAAAATGTCCATACCCTTTACATTTGAAGCATTGTTTAGTGGACATTTCATTAACTTTGGTTTTACCTTTATCATCTCGGTTAGGGTTAATTTTATTATCATTTGTTGAAGAGTTATGTATCCTAAATTTTGATGTAGATGCATTAGAATTAATTTTTTAGCTGTAGAAGTTGAAGCATTATTCTTTTGATAAGATTTGGTAGAATTAGTTTGCTTTTCACATTTTAAAGCTAACTTAATCAAATCCTCAAGAGAATAATAGGTAAAAATTTCAACTTTTCACCTAATCAAGTTGTTAAGGCCACCTAAGAATCTAGCACACTTTTGTTCTTTTCTTTCTTGCATATCATATAAGAGTGCCAATCTTTCAACTTTTCTAGTGTATTACTCTACTCTAAGAAACACTTGCCTAAGAGTACTCAAGTTACTATACATCTCTTACTCATGCTCTTTAGGTACAATTTTTTTTCTTAAGTGTTTTTTTTTTACTTTTTCTAAGACTTGATTTTACTTTTATCTTGCCTATCACGAGTTCTCTTAAGATTGTCATACCAAACCCTGGCAAACTTTTTGAATTTCAGAGTTGCTAATTTACATTTATTCTCATAATCATACTCCCTAATTTCAAATATTACTTTAATTTCATGCAACCATCCAAAAAATAAATCAACATCTAATTCACCATAAAAATTAGGAAGGTTAAGTTTTATACCTTTGTCTTCAAATTGATTGTACTTTTGTTGATGGTTTGCATTGCCTCTTTGATTTTGATTTAAATCATTTGATCCACTCTCATGAGCTCTTTCTTCACACTCCATCCTAACATTTATATGAACACCTCTTGTTTGGACCACCTGTAATCTCCCAAAACTTTTAAAAGCCTATAATTTAATAAATAACTTTATTTGGGATAAATTAGCTTTTAAATGTATTTAATTTAATTATTTTATAGATTTTAAAGTATATAAAAGTGGATAGGAATATTTAATAAATTAAAATAAATAACATTTATACTCTTTTTATTTAAATAATTTTTAAACCAATATTTTACTAAAATTATCATTTTAAACCCATATATTTAATTATATTAAATTAAATTATTAAATAAATTTATTACTAAAAAATATTACATTTTATTATTTTATAAATTGAATTATTTTATTTTCCTCATTTTCCCTTCCCTTTTTTCTCAGCTCCCTCCACCTCAGCAACCACCTTCACAGCCTTGCTACCGCCACTGCTGCCGCCCTTGGCCACCGTCAACCTATCCCCAACCACCACCTACACCCCCTCTCCACCTCTGCACCCTTCCTTTGCCCTAAATCCTCACCTACATACCCTCTTTCCTAGCCCAAAAACCCTAACCCAAAATTGATTCCCTCTTCTTCTCCTTATGCCATTTTGACCCTCTCCCTCATTTCTTTGCATGCAGCTAATGCTGCGCGAGCAGATGAGTTGATGCATTTCTTGGCCCATTTTTTTAATGATTTTTGGGTATAATAATATTTAAGTTAATTATTTCATTAAGTAAATTTTATAAAGTCTTATGATTTGATTTTTCTTATTTTTAATATAATAAATATTGATATTATTTTTAGGTATTAGTTTTACTAATTAAAGCTTGAATCTTTAATCAGAATACAGGTAAGGTTTGTTTTTGTAGGAATTAAGGTAATCGTTAAACCCCACTTAAACGTATGTTAGCACATTAGGGTTTTTAATATGTTATTATGACTGGTATATGTTGTTTAACATAATATATGTAGTTTTTGTATTGATTGATAAAAAGGAAGCATGTTATTTTATATGTTATGTGTGGAAATATTGCTTAAGGAAAGAGTTTGGTTATTAATGAAAATGTTGAGTACTTATCCATGTTATATTATGTGACCATTGATCCATGAATAATATTATTGTGAGTCTAGGGGCATTATAGTAATATATTTTGTGCAAGAGTGTGGCCTAATATGTGTGGATGTTAATAAGTATTATTTTGAAATATAATAGTTGGCGGAGTTGGATAATGAGAATGGATTATTAATATTATTACTTTATGTAGTGGTGATAATTTGATAAAGATGGTGTAATAAAGGGTAAAATGGTAATTTATAAGTAAGAGGGGATTATGGTATTTTTGAAAGTAAAAGTTTAAAATGGCAATTTTAGAAGTGAAGGGTAAAATTGTAACTTTGTGAGTAAGGGGTAAAATGGTAAATTTGTAAGAAAAAGGATATTATGGTAATTTTGGAGGTAAAGGGTAAAATGGTGATTTTGTAAGTAAGGGGTAAAATGGTAATTTTGGAGGCAAGGGTAAAATGGTAAATTTATAAGTAAAAAGGGTATTATGGTAATTTTGGAGGCAAGAGTAAAATGGTAATTTTGGAAGGGATAATGATAATTTGGTAATTTTGATAATGGAGAAGGGTAGTTTGGTAATTATAATAATGGAGAAGGGAAAATTGATAATTTAACTAACTAACGGGTAATTTGGTAATTTTGATAATGGAGAAGGGTAGTTTGGTAATTATGATAAGAGAGAAGGGTAGTTTGGTAATTTAACCAACTAAAAGGTAATTTGGTAATTTTGATAATGGAGGAGGGTAAATTGGTAATTATGGCAATAGAGAAGGGCAATTTGGCAATTTAACCAACTAAAGGGTAATTTAGTAATTTTGATAATGGAGAAGGGTAGTTTGGTAATTATGATAATAGAAAAGGAAAATTTGGTAATTTAACCAATTAAAGGGTAATTTGGTAATTACAATAATAGAGAAGGGCAATTTGATAATTACGATAATAGAGAAGGACAATTTGGTAGTTTAACCAACTAAAGGGTAATTTGGTAATTTTGATAATGGAGAAGGGTAAATTGGTAATTATGGTAATAGAGAAGGCCAATTTAGTAATTTAGCCAACTAAAGGGTAATTTGGTAATTTTGATAATGAAGAAAGGTAATTTGGTAATTTAACCAACTAAAGGGTAATTTTGTTAATTATAATAAAGGAGAAGGGCAATTTGGTAATCTAGTCAACCAAATAGAAATATGATAAGTGTAACAACAAAAAGGGTAATATGGTAAATTGACAAGTAAGAAAGGGATGACTTAATAATTATACAAGCAAGGAATAAGTTAGTAATTTGTATCTAGTATGTTGATGGGATAATGGAGTTTCGTAATAAGACTCAAGTAACACTAAATAGTAATATAATGGTATCTGATATTCGGTAAGTATCACGAGCACGGATCCTAAATTAGAATTGGATGAGATTATGATGGCATTAATGATTCCTCTGTGTTATCTTGGATAACCGTATGAATAAGAAATACCTAATGATATCAGAACGTTTGAAAGCGAATAAATATCTGATTGTGTGCTTTTCGTGATCACTTTAATTAAGACTATAATACTTAAAGATCGGGAATGGTGGTTCTTTAGGGGTCGCTACCCTAAAGACGTGATTTAGCCACGATTATTTTGGTATTTGTTGGTGTGCCTTTACGCTCCATCCAGGCCCTATATCTTACTCTATCTAGCTCTACAGACCTATTTAGGGGGTATGCATACTTATGGATTATGTGTCATTGTCGGTAGAGTATTGAGTTAGCTTTATACACTAGTATGACTAGGGTACCTTTGCGTACCTAGGTTGATAGTTGAAGGGCGCTAAGTAGCTCTTATGCACCAGTGCGACCGGTGTACCTTTGTGTCCCGGGATCTTGATCTCCCTATCAAGGTAAATAAATGAAATTATTTTGATGATTAAAAAAGGGAAAACACTAAGCGTGAAAGTGAAAGACTAATGAGTTAGGCCCAGTTGAATTATATTATGAGTACCGATCCACCGGATATAATAGTAGCCCAGGAGAGTTTTGTCCTAGATAATGTTTATGATTACCGATCCACCAGATATAATAGTGACCCAAGTGTGTGTGTTGCCCTAGATGATGTATATTTGTATTCCGATCCACCGGCTATAATAGTGGGGATCCCGAGCTCAATAAATTTGATTTGGTTGTGAATAAATTATGGGAAAATATTAATCGCTTATAGTGGAACACCATGAGAGTTAGGGTTAGACCGATCCACGGGCATAATAGTGGCCAAGAGCGTTTTGCCCTAGAGACCGATCCACCGACATATAATAGTGGTTAGGTGCGTTATGTCCTATAAGTGACCGATCCACCGGCTATAATAGTGGAGTTCCCGCACTCACATAGATATATAAAATCTGAGAGATGATTGATTAATGATGGACTAATGGCTTAATGCCCATAAGTATCGATTGTTCATTATGACCTATTAACATCTGATTGACTTGTTAAGTATGTGAATACACGAATGTGAATATTAAGTAACTACCTTTTATTATGTATGTATGTAGTGTTGTATCATGTGTTGCACTGCAGGCCTGCTGTTAAGTGTGTTTTAAAGGGTTACTCAGTACCATAGTACTGAAGGATTCCATTCGTGGAGTCCCTGCCTATTTAATAGGCAGTGTCCCTTGTAGGTCCTTTTTAGGTGCTATTCAAGTGGGCTCCTAGGAAAGAGCATAAGAAAATATCCGAAAAGTCTTAGGGTTGTAATCTTTCCCTTTTAAATTTCTGGTTTCAATGTAATTTTGTAGCCACCATTGGTGGATTTTATTCTTGTAAACTATTTATTACGCTACTCTGATTTAAATATGTCTGAGTTTCTCGTAAGTTTGTTTTATTCTTTTGGCCTTAGCACTTGGTACTGGAACGGTAGGAGTGAACCGGTCTGGTACTAAGTGTGGCGGTAATATCCCCAAAATTCACACTTTTGTTATTCCGCTTCTGCTAATTAATTTAATAAAATAAAAATTTTCAATAGTGAATTTTGGGGGTGTTACACTGCCCTCCTAACTATGCCTTCTACTCGATCATTTGTAGCCTCCATGGTATTATGAATAAGTTGTAAAGTCTCTTAGTTAGCTACTATTGATTCCAATCTTTGTATTTGGCTTTGAATGGAAGGAAGTTATTGCAATTGTGCATTAGTTGCAAGTAAAATTGCTGCTAGTTGTTGAAGAGTATCATACATTATCTTAATTAAAACTTCCTCGCCCATTTTCAAATAAAACTTCAAGACACACTCGACACACTTCAAGTAATATTAAATCAAGAACTCAATCAAGAAATCAAATAACTAAAAAAGATTGAAAGAAACCAATTTGAATATCACCAATCTAAGATTATTCCAAATAGTCTTAAAATGGGTATTCAATCGCAAAGAGAGAATTAGCCAAGTATTTAATTGAGCTATATTTTAATATCAAAATTATTCAACATCATGCTATAAGTGTGTCGATATCCATTCCTTATATAAGGGTTTAGGACATTGTAAAATAGCACACTAGTTTAGCCACATGACACACAAATGACTAACTAGCATATAACTAGTATTATAATGTATTTATTTCCTACATAATATATGGGTTAAAAAGACTATTACAAAAAAAAGGTAAAATAAGATTACAAAAAATAATTTACAAGAATAATAATAAAAATAATAGTGTTGACTTTGAAAGGTTGACTAGGCCTTCTTGAATTTAACTTTCATGTACAACATAACTTCCTTTGCAATAGCTTGTAACATGTGAAAATCTTAAGTATCTTGAACTCTTATATAATTTTATCATCTTCCTACAAATATGTTATATACATGAAAGAATAACTTAAGGAAATATCATTAAAGTTAGTCAAAAAATTATCATTAAAGACAAGTAATATAATTGGCTCCAAAAATAAGTATGCTAAATCAATACCTTGAGGATCAACTTTAGATACACCTACATCAATATGACTAACATATTGAGTATTTAGATTTTTTAATGATTTGATATTTATAATCCTATTTAAAAATAATTTTGAAATATCTTAAAGTAATTTCATGCATCAAAAATATTTCCAACTATTTGGGTAAAATGTTATCTTAAATTGATTTTATTTTAAGCAGTTTTGCATATGATCTAACTTGTAAAATTTACAGTAAATTATATAGACATTATTTTTAGGTGAATAATATTTATTTGCAAATTTTATGATGTCTATTTTATATAAAAAAAGATGGAATATAATTTCAATATCTATATCTCAAGTTATGGTATGTTTTATAAAGGTGTGCAGTGATGAAAACTGTTCCATAGATCGATTGGTTTGTCAAAACTAGTTGACCAATCTAGGCATTTCTAAGATTTTTTGTTCATTTTAATTTGAATGTTGGAGTAATTTTTACACCCAATGGCTAGTGTAAATTTTTTTCATCTTTTATCACTATAAATAAGAGTTGTTATATTTTAATAAACATCAATCAAGCTAGCACAACTCTTCTAAAATCATCATTTTCACATCTTACAAAGAATCAAAGAGAGTTTTGATTTTACACTTTAAAATCCAAATCAAACTTCTATAGCTCCCAATTTTTTCTTTAAATTTAGCTAGAGTGCTCATACACTTGAAATTATTATTTATCTAGCTAGATAAAAATCTTCACTAGTGAATACTCATCTTCTTAAATACAAGAGAAGAGTAGTGTATTGTCTAGCATTCCTAAGAGAGGTCATTGAGATTGTAATCTAATAAACCTAGAGAGGATAACTAGATAAAGTCTAAATTATCTCCTAGAGAGTCATTGAGATTTTAGGATCATAAACCAAGAGATGAGTGATCATCAACAAACACCCACTATAAATAAAGAGATATTCAAATCTAAAAGGTAAAACCTTTTGATAGTGGATGTAGAGAAACTTTGTAGAGTTTCTTGAACCACTATAAATTGTGTATTTATTATTTGTCATCCTTCTACTTATTTCTCAAAAAAAATTAATTCAGCATTATTGTTACAAAATACTCTATTCACCTCCTCTAAAGTATCTATACGGGCTTTCATATAGTATTTGAGTGCTAGAAAAAATGATAGCATCTTTATAAATATTAGGTATTTATGTTTAAGATTAGGAAAAAATCTACGGTAGACGAGGAAAACTACCTTCAGTGAGTGGAGGAAATTACTATAAGTTTCTTAAGAAACTATAGTATTTGAACGTTAGGAAAAAAATATGGTGACATTTTTATAAATGTTGATATTCATGTGTTCCAATTAGGAAACCACCTATATTAGGTGGTGGAAACTACTACAAGTATATTAGAAAACTAGTGTGGTTCTCAATTCTCACTATAAAGGATGTTTCTTACTATATATGCTCCATATATATATATATATATATATATATATATATATATATATATATATGGTTAGAGTTTTGAGTGACAATGATTCTCGTTGGAATTTTTTTTATCTTCAATCATGATTAGTATAGAAAGGTTTATGGATCTTTTCCAAGATATCCTAAGTCTTCAATTTTCCTCTCGATTCCTTAAAGGTCAATTGGACATTTCTCATTCTCCTATTTTCATAAGTTTCCCTTTGAGAATCCTCATTAACATATGCTTTTGTTAGCTAGAAAGGCCAATCAACGAAGACAATCGAGAAGTGTTAGAGTTGTTCAAATCATAATATAATAGAAAAGATAGTTTGGAAGTACTAAAGGAATTCTTCTTTGATGGCATCCCTAGCACTAATCTATTCTCCATTACACAAATATGGTTAATATTTTCATTACGATGTTGATGAATAGTAATTTGATGATAAAATCTAGACACCAAGAAAGAGCGAATTCATATAGTCTTTAGCTTTCCAAATTCACTAGTAAAATTCCTTTCTTTTATTATCATATCATCAACTGACATGAATAATGGTTGAATCGGTTATCTTTAAGTTTTTATTTTTTATGAAGGTAGGAAATGTGATCAAAGATATTACCAACTAAATCCTTATTCCAAATTTTTTTTATTAGCAAGAGAGTTATTAAAATGTTTGATATAATTATTAGATCCATTAAAAGCATCACCAACAAAATTATCAAAATGACTATCAATCAACCACATCATTTCTATACATTAAGGTTTGACTTCAAACTTATGCTTCTTCTCAATATCGAGTAAAATAAGACAATGAATTGAATATATACAAGTTATATGATGAAAATTAGTCTCAAGAAAATTTAAGAACCATTCATTATAATAATAGGACTAGTATCACATTTACAAACCCAAGTATATCTAGCACTTGTAAATGAGGTCATAATGATTCATGCGAGATTTATAATAAGTCATAGGAGTATTATTTGTAGGAAGACCACCTAGCATTTATAATGGTTTGATAGTGTCTTTGAAATCACCAATCAGAATTTTAGGTCCCAAAATTTTTGTTAAGTTTCATCTGTAAGATTTATAGTCTTGCATTCAACTCACTATCGAAAGTTTGAGGTGGATGGTGTGGCCGCAGTCGGCACACAATTTAAACCCTCTTGTTGACAATTGTAGTATTGGTAAATAAGGTATCGTTTTATATTAAGGATCAAAAGGGCCCAACTCTATTTAACTAGCTCAAAAAATAATAAAAATAAATAAAAACTCTAAATCACACAAAACAAATAAACAAGAAAAACACTAATGGGGATTTTAGAAAAATAGAAAATAATAAAATAATAAATAAAATAATAAAAATAATGGATAACTGCAAATATGATAAATATGCTAGAAAAATAAAAATCCATCTCTAGATTAGATGAAACTATAATACTAATTTTTAAGTCATCATTTAATCATGGGAAGGAGATTAAACAAGTTGTAAGCTAATATTACTTCCTTAAACTAATTAATACGATAAAAGGCCAATATTAATCATATTAAATACTATTAGTATAGTAGCCACTTAACTAGATTTAATGCATTTAGTACAAATTAAAGGATATCAATCTAATTATCCAAACTAGTACAATTAGCATGTTTAGCTGTATTTCTCTCTTTTAATCTACACATATCTAAATGTTTCACTACTCCGGTTAAAATCACATAATCATTAGGTGAATTGTTATCTAACCTAAATGCAATTTATACATATAAATTCTAACATATTTATATGGCCACCTAGTTGGCAAATAATCCTAAATACTGTCGCGATGAAGAAACCAAAACAAGGCATACACCATATAAATTATACTTGAAATAATCATATATATACAAGATAGCAATCAAAATAGAGTCAAAGAATAATCTCATGAAAAAAGAAAAGAAAAATAATGACATATCTTAAACCATAATCTAGGTTTCAATCTATTTTCCACCAATAAATAATTAGCTACTCATAATGATCAAATTAATTACACAAGTATACATATAAAATAGAGAAAGAAATAACCAAATTACTTATGGATGAAAGTTCAAAATTTTATATAGATGAAAAATTAATTAATTTTATCTAAAATAAATTTTTTCAGTATCTTTTTCTCTTTTCTTTCTCTCTCCCGCTGGCGAAATGAGATAATTTACATCAAAGGAAGTTTTCAAATCTCATAATTAAACACATCATATTCTAAGCATATAGTACTAATTCCCACAAAAATAATCTTGGTCTTCCAATCTATATTGGTGTTATTTTTTAATCTAATAATTTGAACTAAAAAATTTGATTCAAAATTTTCACTTAATATATGACTAAACAAGTAAATGAGTACAAAGATTTATATTTGTATTAGAGCATTATCACCAACATATATAACAATCTGTAACTAATCTATTAACTTGTAGGCTTGCTACTATATTACTTATTGCTAAAATAATCACTTATATGTGTACAAAAAATGGTTATACATTGGACAATGAAAATAACAAATAAGTACTTATAAATTATAAATTATTTAAAACTTTCTAGAATATATTCAACGCTGATTATAAATTAGTTAACTACACTTTATATCATAAAT
>CM077814.1:67701472-67725666 GCA_039764185.1 Tamarix austromongolica
GCCTAATTCCCTTTTATTTATCAATATGAAAACTTGTATGCACCCAACATGTTAAATTAAAAGGGAAATAATAAACATATGATGTCACTCCTTGATTGAAATACCCCAAAATCCTAATTTTATAAATTATGGCCAAATAAGGATTTAATAGAAAAATTAATTAAATAAATTATTTTATTAAATTAAAAAGGAATTAATTAGGGAAAATCAAGAAGAAAATAATAAATATTTCTAATTTGGAAAGATTTGGGTGTTTTGCTAATTAAAATGGAATTTAGGAAAAATCTTTCAAAAATCTCAAATTAGCCTAAAAAAGAAATTAAATATTATTTTATTAAAATATTATTTTTTTATATATCCTAAAATACCAAAATATTCCAAATACCCCGATTAACCTATTTTTCATTTTCCTTTTTCTTTTCTTTTATTTTTCTTCTTCTTTTCCCTTTTTCTTTCTTTCTCTCCTTTCTCATTTTCTTTTTCTTCTTCCTAGTTGGGCCTGTCTCCCTCGCAACCCAACTCCCCTCCTCCTTTCTTCTCCTTCGCATGGCCCAAGCCCTATGTGCCACCTTTCATATTTTTTTTCCAGCCGCCCGGCCAGTTCCCTTCCCCTTTCATTCTTTTCTGTTTTATCCTGGATCGCCCGTCCACCCCTACCTTCTTCTTCTTCCTTCCTTATCAACTTGCAACTCCCTCCCCAACCTCCGCTGTGAATTCCATCGTTGACCACATCGCTAACCGACCACCTCTCCTCTCTTTTCCTTGCTGACTCACCTATCGTTTGACCCAACCAACTCTCCTTCCTTCTCGTGCGCCATTTCTTCCTCCTTGGCCAATCACACCCTGCCACAAACAGGCATGCACTGGCTTACCGTCGCCTGTCGATGCGTCCTCACCTACCTGCCCCTATTCTCCTGTTTCCCCTCTGACCTTATCCCCCTCTAACTAGCCTATAAATACCCCATACGCAGCCTTGATCGAACTTTTGACTTCACACCCAATCCCTCTTGCGTGCCACCGTTCTTTCAGACACCCTTGCCGCCGCCGTCGCCCAGCGTCGCCGCTTGAGCCACCCACAATGCCACTCTCTGCATCACCCTCTACCAAACTACACCACTCTCCACCCTCGATTTGCCTTTCATGAGCCACCCGGCCGTACAAAATTTCCTTCGCAAGCAACCACACTTCCACCTCCGCCGCCCTTTGCACCACCATTTTCCACCATGCCCGCTGCAACCACCGCCTCCTACACCATCCGAAAATTTTTGCAAACCTTCCTCTACCCTCCTTTTCCCTTTCCTCCCTCTCCTCCTCCCTTTCTTCCTTTCCACCAATTCGGCCACCACACTCGCTGCAGTGCACCGCCAACTTTGGCCGCACCACCACCCTCATTCCAATCCTCTCAACTTGGGCATCCACCACCACCCCAACTTCTACCCTCACTCTCCCTATCCTATCCCCAGCACTCAACTATCTCTCTTTTCTCCCCTTTTTTCTGCCGCCGCAACCGCCGACCAACCAGTCACCACCAACCCTAGGTGGTACCCTAAATCTTTTCAACCCTTAAACCTAATTATACAAGCTTTATTCATTTTAATTGTATTATATTACTATTATTATTATTATTATTATTATTATTATTATTATTATTATTATTATTATTATTATTATTATTATTGTTATTGTTATTATTGTTGTTTTTGTTGTTGTTGTTGTTGTTACTATTACGGGTCAAGACCTTATTTTATCATTAATTCAATGATTACTACTACTACTACTACTACTACTACTACTACTACTACTATCACTATTTTTATTATTATGGTAGAAATATTCAAACCCTTATATTATCATCATTTTAAATATTACTATTATTACTATTATCCTTAGAAATATTAGTATTTTATTAGCGTTACTATTATTATATTATTATTTTATCCCTAACCCTACTATTAGTCTTAGCCTTAAAAATAGTAGGATTTCTATTACTAGGAGAATTAGTATTATTTTTATTATTAATATCACTATTTTTGCTATAACTAGTGTTAATACTATTAGTAGGGGAAATAAAACTATTAGATTTAATAATATAAATATGGCTATAAATATTATTAAAAACTAGATTTTCACTTATAAAGTTTTTTTTTAATAATAGTAACCCTAATCTTGGAATACAATAGGAAATAATAGTATTTTTGGTAGGAGGGAAACTAATCCTTAGTTTTTTCCTCTTATAGGTGAAACCAGTCAAAACCCTAAAGGGCGTAGGAGCATTCTCCAAGATCAGAGATGTATTAGGTAAGGGTGTAGGTAAGGCCTTATGTGTGTTATGTGCCTTATATGTCCTGTATGCCATGTATCATGATATGTTATGTATCTTATGCTTATCATTATATCTATTTTATGTGTAGCATAACTTAGAGTTGAGGTAAGCTCATGTGTTATCTTATGGCATGTGTATAATATGTATATATTGTGATTATGATGTGATGTGTTGTGGCCCTTTAGAACATGCATGCTAGGATATGTAATGAGATGATATAGGGTGAAAGGATGAAAAAGGAAAGTAGGGGAGTGAGTTGACAAAAGGAAAATAAGTTGACTAAGGGATGTAGGTTTGACCTAAATAGTTCATGATCCGTGAGAGGAAAAAAAAAGGGAGACTTTAGACAAAATAAAGTGGATGAACTTGTATGGAAGGATCTAGGGTTTTTCATGGGAGAATTTAGGATTTTGTATGGAAGAATCTAGGGTTTTACATGGGAGAATCCATGGTTTTGCATAGGAGTTTTAGGGTTTTGCATGAAAAACATTAGGTTTGCATAAGATGTGTAAAGTCTGCATGAGGGTGAATTTTATGCGTGGAAAGTTGGGTTGGGATGTGAGGAAGGTAATAGAAGAGTTGTTTGCGTGATTGGAGGCTTTGGGTGAAAAATAGTACATGAGAAAATATAAGGGTGCATAGGAGACCGAGCTAGGGTTTGAGAGGAAACCCTAATATACGAAGGTGGTAAAAAGAAAAAAAATAAATGAGGGTAAGTGGAGTATGAGATGAGGATGGAAGATTCTCATGTGATGGATACGCATGATCATCATGGGAAAAATAAGATTGGAAGGTGAGAAATGGAGAGGAGAAATGTGGAAAAGAGGATGCTAGGGTTTGGCGTGATAGCTAGGGTTTGGTGTGGCCACCTAGGGTTTCGTAGTCACACGTGTACTTGGGGATAAAAGTGAGAATATGAGGGTCGAATCCAAGGGTTGTGATGTGTGGGGTGTTAAAATAGTTTGGGTTGTGTGAGGTGGAGAAGGATGGGCCGCATAAGCCCAAATTATGGTTTATAGAGAAAGCCCTAGGGTAAGACAATGAGTGGGCCTGAAGGTGTAAAGTAGTGGGCCTTAACCCACACACTTGGGAGTTAGGCTTCTAGTGTGAGTTAGGGAAAGGAGGTAAGGATGTTGGAGGCAATTTATGAGATGCAAGAGTCTTAAGATATGGGACGGGCCCTCTTAGAGGATAAGCGTAGAGGTAGTTGGTCATGCATACCTGGGGTGAAACTTTTGAATAAGTCATGATAAAATATTAATCATGTAAAGTGGAATATTATTGAGCCGAGCCCAGACCGATCCACCGGAATATAATAGTGGTTAGGTGCATTCTGCCCTATAAATGACCGATCCACCAGCATATAATAGTGGTTAGGTGTGTTCTGCCCTATAAGTGACCGCTCCACTAGCAATAATAGTGGGGGATCCCGAACTCAATAAACCAAATCCTAAGTTCGATAAGACACATAAAATAAATTAAGTACTTATAATGGAACACCGTGAGAGTTGGGGCCAGACTAATCCACCGGCATATAATAGTGGTTAGGTACGTTTTGCCCTATAAGTGGTCGCTCCACCGGCTATAATAATGGTTAGATGCATTCTGTCCTATAAGTGACCGATCCACCGGCTATAATAGTGGGGTTCCCGTACTTGCATGGATTGATAAAAAACATGGTGTGAAATGAGTACCGATCAGAGATTAAATAATTAATTTATCCAAACTAAATTTTGGCATTTATTTATTTATCTGAAGTGATCGTATGCTATTATGTTATTATGCTTGTGTGTTGGCCTTAGTGCACAATTATCTTACTCATTACGTAGCGTACTAACCACCCGTTTCATGGGTGCTACTCATTTCCACTAGCAAAAGGCCCTCTGACTTTGTGCAGGTTGGTGATACCTTTTTTGATGCCTTCAATGTTTATGAGACATCAGGCGGGGCTGAGTGTTGAGTATGGACTTGGTATGAATATCGAGAGTGGCGTGGCTTGATTTCCTTTTATGACTTTCTATTTTTTTTGGGGTTTCCTAGACTTAATTTTACCGTTTGTAAACCTTATTCCTTTTAAGGAACTTTGACTATGTACTTTGGATCGTGACTTCTTTTCATGCACTCTGATTTCTATCTTATAAATGGTTTAATGTTTATTTGAAGTCTTTCTTGGGTTTGATTTATGATGGTTATTAAATTTATTTTAGCCTTATGGTTAGTACGGGAACGTCCATGGGTCGGCCTTGTACTAATCACGGTGGTAACATTCCCAAAATTCATAAGTTTTAATTTAATTGCTTCCGTTAAAAAAATTAGTGAATTTTGGGGTGTTACATTGATAGTGTAAGATAGAAATGGTCTTGCTTCTTAGGTCTTAGAAATGTTATAACTTCAAATGAGTATCCAAGGTTTTACTATCTTGATCTTGTAACTTATATTCTCCATGGCCCACCACCTAAGTGATTTTATAGGGGAATTCCTAGTTAGGGCCAAGTTTTCCTAAGTTAGGTTGTTGGATATTCTAAAAAACCTTCTTGAGTACCTAGTCACCTTCATTAAAGTGTCTTGCTCTAATTCTCTTGTTAAAGTGTTGGGTTATTTTCTATTGGTAGGTCATCATTAGAGAAGGGTTATGTCTCTTCTCTCATTAATAGTCTCCAAAATATGTTAGAGCCCTTGGTTTTACCATTGTTCATTGATAAATTGCAACCTAGTAGTAAGGATCCATGCTCATCGGCTTTGTGTCATATGCTAAGGTAAAGGAAAATTCCCCTATTCAAGAGCGAGTGATGGTTCTATATAACTATAGGAATCTAGATAACTCGTCAAAATAATTAACCTTAGCTTGATTAAGTCTCTTCTTGAATGTAGTGACAATGGTCTTATTTGTTCAATATACTTGATTGCACCCAAGACCTAATTTAACAAGTGGTCAAGAAATTTCAAGATCAAATTGAGAGAACAATCAGAATATAAGAATAATTGGGGAAGTAATGGTGATCTTTATTTAAAAAACACTAGTTATCACAAGGAGAATTAAATAATCCTTACAATATCACTCAGTACATAATTCTATGGACAAACATAAGAAGATTTTGGAAGAGAGGGTTTGGATTAGCTCAATAGTGTATCACAATTGGCAGGGTTACATATATAATCTATTTATAGGAGCATGTAACCGACAAAAATAAAATGACAAAAACATGAAACACATGGATCATGCTAATAAACATATGCAGCATGTGTGTGTGTGTGTGTTTTAAAAAACTCTTCACTTATTCAAAAATAACATAGAGCCAAATAACACTAAGAAGTATGAGTCATGTTAACTAACACGGGCTACACATGTTCTTTCCCTTAGCCTCCATTTAGCTCCAAACTCCTCCTAACATTTGGACGCAATAATCCTTACAAGACTACATATGTAAATATAAGTCATGATCTCCAATACCTAACTATATCAAAAAAAGGGCATATATAAAATTGAGCAATTCATATTTTGATATATCATCAACCACCTTATCAATGTGTGGGATTCAAAAGGAGTCAATTGGGAAAGCCTTATTTGTAAATTTTCTAGGGAGGATTCTCTTGATTTGCATTATTACCCCTAGGATTTAGTGTATCATTTTCATTGTAAGGTATTATTAGCCAAACTATGCTATGGATATTATAAATGGAGCTCCTACATTATTAAGATAAGGATAACTAAAATTAGTAATTATTAAATAGGGAGGCATCTCAATATTAGTGACACCACCAAATGTGGGCAAAATTGAGGTTTGAAGATTTAAGTAAAATTGTTAGATATAGTGTGGTCCCTAGCCTCAACATGCTTGGTTCAACAAGGATCTTTTATAACCTCAGAGGTTAATGACATGTGGTTGATTTGGATGTTTGGCTTCCAAGGTCCATTCCATTGGGCGTCAAGTTATTTGTCATTGCAAGGTAGTCCTAATACTTGAGAAGAGTCTATCGCGCTTTGTCAGATGTTAGTGGTTATTAGGATTGGAAATTAGTATGGGATCATAGTAGGTGTCAAATTTTAGACCCTTGGAATCTACAATTGATATTTTGATCAAAGTTAGGTGGGGCACTATTGATCTACTTACAAGCAAGATAGAACTAGCACCTTGAGTATTAGAGAGACATCATTGTGGTATTGATCTTAAGGTACCCTGATATTCAAGTCAGTTACATATAATGCAAATTATGCAAAATGAAAGCAAATAATATATATTAGTTACTCAATCTTTAATATTATGAAGGTAAAACTAACAAAGGTAGAATGATCGGGGTCCTTTGTCGAGGGCATTTGCAGGGGTACCTTAGAGGGCTCATGAAGTTAGTGAGTTAAGCTTGGAAAGTTTGTAAGTAACTAGTTAGGAAAATCGTGCACACGGATAAAATAGGATATGAATCAATAATGTTAAATGTAAGATATTGTGGGTGTGGTACTCGTTGGGAAAACCTACTCATGGGCTAGGCTAGTTGGGCTTAAAGGATAACCCTCATAGTATATTAGCTTATTCGTGTGTACCGAGCCTTCCTTGGCTGATCTAGGCTGCAGGGCTATATTTTTTTCCGTATACATGTAACATTTTTTTTAAAAAAAAGGAGATAATATTGATAATACTCAACTTTTTTAGTTACTTATTTAAGTTCGGTTTGTTTCCTTTTTTGAAACTTAAGGTGTAACACCCCACAATTTATTACCAAAAAATTTCATTTTACAACGGAAGCATAAAATCAAATAACCGAGTATTACTACTGTAATTGATATAAATATGGCTTACTAGTCCATCCTTATATCAATCACAAGATAAAACAATTTAAAATACTCAATTGGACATAAAGAAAATGAGAGGAGTTTCATAACTTAAATATGGTTTTATTCGGTGTAGAGCAGTAGAAATACAAGATGCAACAATCAATATATGGTGTTTACTAATTTCATATTCGTACCATTAAAGTATAACATGATCCATTCTTTTATTTATGCTGAGTTTAGGGATCCCACTATTCTCAACCAGTGGGACGATTCTCAAAATTATACAACCCTAAGACAAAACTCTCTTGGCCACTATTATTTATTGGTGGAACAGTTATCAATACATAAAATCCTAGGGTAGAATACTCTCGGCCACTATTCTTGTTTGGTGGAATGGACATATACAACCGGTCTTGCCTCACATAGTCTTTTACTTTAAATGATTAATATAATCGATAATTACAATCATTCTTAGGATTTATTTTAGATTAAGTTTAGGAATCTCTCTATTCTCAATCGATGGAATAGTTATCAGAATTATACAACCCTAGGGCATAACGCTCTTTACTACTATTCTCTATCAGTGAAATGATTATTAATATATAAAACCCTAGGGCAGAATAATCCTGGCCAATATTCTCATTTAGTAGAATGGACGAGTACAACCATTGCTGACTCGCATATTCTTTCACTTTAAATGATTAATATCTTATCTATGATTAATGTGATGAGTACAAAGAATAATTAAGGTAAGCAACACATCAACATACAGATATCAAAACCATCTTTAAAAGTTACTATTTATCAAGCTCCCAAAATCCTAATTTTACATGTAAGTCATAACTCTTCCCATAAAACTCATATAGTTACCTAAATTCAATATACATCGTTAAAATACCAATGTTAACAACATATCCAAAATTCATGGTCTAACTCTAACTTTTTACACATGTAATAATAACATCACCATTTTAAGATTACTATTCTCTAATTAGGCTATTATCTCATTTTTATAAATCCAAGAATTAAATAATCACTCTAAATACTTCTCATGATATTATTACCATATTTTAATCAACCTAACACATTAAATGCCAAAAAATTTATATTAACCAAAATACCCTTAAGGATAACCAATATCCCTTATTTTACAAAAATTCTTATATATTCAATATCATTATTTTTTAATCCTCCATTAATCATGATACCTCTTAAATATACTTATTTCTCACTTATCATAACTTATTTAGCCTATATTACTCTTTCACAAGTTATACTCTTCTATATAACCTATTATTAACATCATGTATTTAACAATATACTAGTAATAACATGCTAATACACATAGTCATAAAGGTATTTAAAAAAACCCCCTAAAATTGACTAGTATCCTTACCAACAAGGGTATTGAGCTCTAAGCATGCAGATCCTAAACTGCCTCCTCCAAGATTACCGGAATATCACCTACAAAAACAAGATAATATATGATTAGGATCAAAATAATCAAGGGAAAAGTTAAGGTAAAGGAGGGTAAAAATAGAAATAATCGGATCAAAGGGAAGCTTGAGTTGCCTGGAAGTGTGATGAAATATATGGTGGTGCTATGGTGGTGTTTGGGTGATGTTTGGTTGTGTAAAAAAGGAAGCACGATCAAGAAAGAGGGTTTCATGGGCATGCAAAAAGCTGTGTAGGCATAGGCCGAGAGTTGTGAAGTTGTATAGGTAGGCTCTACGAAGGAAGCACGACCGTGCCATACAACACATGCACAGGCGTGAAAGAGCAAAGACTCACAAATGTGCACAAGGTTGTACAAAGCTTGTGCAATCATGCATGAGCGAACCATGCGAGCATGCATAGTCATGTGAGTGACCATATGTGAGGCATGGGACGGTCTGCAAGGAGGATGATTGGGGCATGCATGATCTACACAATTGTGTGCCTCACAAAAATGTGATAAATATGAGAGAAAGAAAAGGAGAAAAAAGCAATGGTGGACATCAATGGTTAGCGATGGAGATGGGGGGATGATTGAATGGTTGAGATGATTTACTTACTAATCACAAGGTGGTGCTTGGTGGTTGTGGTTGTGCATAGTGATGGTGATGGTGATTTAACTGAATGGAATAGAGCAAGATGACAACAACAATGCTGGAGGAGGAGAAGAAGAAGTCTTGAAGTAGGGTAATGCTTGACAGAAAATGGGTAACAATTGAGGCAACTAAATGTGGGAGGGAGAGGGGAGAGAAGATAGTATATGTATGTATATGTACGACATGCAAACAGGGAATGCAAAGGAAAGGATGATGGTGATGATCGACAGAGGGTGACAAGGGATAGCAGAGGCATAAGGGAGATGAGAAAAATTTAACGGGAGAGATAGGAGATGATGGTTGTGTGTTGTAGAAGATGAGGAAATCAAGCAGAAGATAGGAGGAGGAGAAAAAGAAATTGTTGCAGGAGGAAGGAAAAAAGAAAAAGGGAAAAAGGCTTAAGTTATGATTTAAATTAAATTTTGATTAGCTAATATAGGTAAGATTAATGATATAACTCTACCTAGATTAAATTTAGGTTAATAAATATGAAATACCCAAGTTAAATATTAGGATTAGGTTAAGATTTTTGGATTAAGAAATAAAGATAAGGCTAGAATAACATTTTCTCAAGATTAGAATTATATTAAAGTATTAGTTATATAGGATTAGATTTAGTAAAATTTTAGGGTATTACGCAAGGATTATCAATTTCATTACTCAATCATTTTAGTTATAATTATATAATAAATTTCATCTAAGAATGTATCATTCCATGATGAATGTAACAAGTTATATACTTTAAGTTTACCAACTTGTATGATGCTTCATTAACAATCTGCTTAATATGAGCCATTTCAAACCATGTGTTACTCGAAGACACACCTCTACATATTTGGACCAAGAAAATTACATGCTAGGAAGGTGTCAAGGATATTTTGATTAGCAGCTTCTCAAGGATGGTTGAGTTTATCTCAAAGAGCATCTTTTATATGCCTTTTTCAATTGCAAATTCAAAGGTAGTAACATAATCTTTTAGCTCACATGTAAGAGAAGATAGTGCATTAGTTGCTCTAAATTCATAAGTCATTTAATAGTGTAGTTCCTCTCCTTATATTGTTTACTTGACTCAAACCATGTTCCTTAAGCTAAATAAGAAACATTCAAAAAGAAGAAGAAGATGAAGAAGAAATGTAATCTCATCTAAAGAAAGAATTTTATGTATGGCAACTAGATAATAGTGTAATACCCACAAAACTAACTATTAAAAAAATTTATTTTATTAAAATTTGAGTGGAAGTAAATACAGTAAATTTTGAAAATGCTATCATCACACTTTGTACCAAATAGGATTTCCTCCACCGTTCTATTACCAAGTACTAAGGCTGAAAACATACTTTACATAAATCCAAAATTACAAACTTAAAATAGAGTAGCGTGATAATTAAATTTCAAGAATAAAAGCTAGTATTAGTGGTTATAGAATAAGATCATTGAAATAGGGAGCATAGGAGTTTTGAGGAAAAGCACTCAAATCTTCCCAGATATTCCTATACTCTTTAACCCAAAAATAAATCCTAGATAACACCTGTGGGCTAACCTACAAAGGAAACTGGCTGTTGAATAGATAGAGGCCCACAAAAGAAACATTTCAGTACTACAGTATTGAGTAATCTTTTATATAGAACTAAAAGGTAGGACCCACATTTAGCGCATCAATCAAAACACATGACAGTAAATTACACATATATACAGAACGAGAGACAATAAGCATTAGGCTGGACTCGTACTCCAAGATCATATGCCACAAGGTTCCTTAACTTAGAAGTTAATAACACTTACCAAGAGAGCATCCAAGCAAAGCTCTTTGTAGTATATTTAAATGACCAAAATCATATTCAACCATACATACCAACACTTAACTCGGAGGTAGGCCCTGATTTCAATTAACAACCCTAGACCGCTTTCAAATATTGATAGTTATTTCAATTAAACATTAATAATGACTTTCTTCGTGTTGAATTACATGAAGAGATTTATAATAAAATTATTATGGAGTTTTCTAATCCCATGAATTAGGTTTATTGATTAAGGAAATCCTTATATGGGATTAAGTCTTAAGATAATGGTTTACTAGGTATATGGCAATGTTTGTCTCTGATGGATGTATTCAAGCTATTGTGATATGCGATCACTAGTAGTAGAGAAACCAAAAAAGAAAAGAAAAAGAAGATCATGATGTGTTATTAAGTATGATACAAAAAACCAAATTTATGTAGTTTGCAATTGCTTTATCTATAACTCTCATATAATTTTTTTTCATCTCCAAAAAAGGGAAAATCTAGAGTGTTTATATGTAACACCCCCAAATTTACTACCGAAAAATTTCGTTTAAACAAAAAGGTTTGGCAGAAGCGGAAGAATTAAAACCATAAACTTGGGGGTATTACCGCCACACTTAGTACCAGGCTGGTTCACTCCTACCGTTCCGATACTAAGTGTTAAGGCTAAACTAAACAATTGTTAAATCAGAATCGTCAAAACATGGGTTCATAGTCAACATAAATCATTCACGAAAACACGAGTCAACAACAATTAGAATATCGTTAAAGTTACAACTTAAGAATTCCACACCAGAATACGAACATAATACAAATACGACTAAATCAAGATAAACGAAAACGAGGATAGCAAAGGAGTCCGGCCGGCTCGCTCTCGGCTCCAACCAGGATAGGCTCAACACTCGGCCCCACTCGATGCCTCGTAGGTATCGTAGGCATCGAAAACATGATCTCCTACCTGCACAAGGTCAGATGGGCCCTTTGCTCGTGGGAATGAGCAACACCCATGAAACGGATGATCAGTACGCTACGTACTGAGTAAGGTAACAGACGAGCTAAGGCCAACACCTAGGACATATGATACAAGTTCAGCACATAGACAACATACAATAACATGCAAGAAAAGGCCTGATTACTTCCTCGGTGCTTTATCCTTTTATTCTCATTAATGATAATAAGTCCATTCCACACATTCTTCAATAGTCCATGTGAGTGCGGGAGCCCCACTATTATAGCTGGTGGACCGGAAGATAATTGCACAGGGCAGAACGCCTCTGATCCACTATTATTGCCGATGGACCGGAAAGTAAACACACAGGACAGAACGCCTCTGATCCACTATTATTGCCAGTGGACCGGAAAGTAAACGCACAGGGCAGAACGCCTCTGATCCACTATTATTTGCCGGTGAACCGGACTGGCCCCGACTCTCATGGTGTTTCGCTTTAAGTACTTAGTATCTTTCCCATAGATTAAATTATTTATTTGGTTTGTCGAGCACGAGATCCCCCACTATTATAGCTGGTGGACCGAAAGATAACGCACAGGGCATAACGCCTCTGATCCACTATTATTGCCAGTGGACCAAAAAATAAACGCACAGGGCAGAATGCCTCTGATCCACTATTATTACCGGTGGATCGGAAAATAAACGCACAAGGCAGAATGCCTCTGATCTACTATTATTGCCGGTGGACCGGAACATGGGCTCAGCTCAACATCTTTCGCTTTACGTGATTAATGTCTTATCAGTGTCTTATTAAATCACACATCACCCTTAACATGCATGCCCACTACATTCTACTGTTTTCTTTTCGAGCGGCCCGTCCCATATATTGAGACTCTTACCCCCCCCCCCTTTTCACACCCCAACATTCTTTCCCATAAGCCTGGAAACCCTAGTTGGACCTATGTGGCCCAACCTCTCCTTACTCACCTCACCATTGTTTGTTCCTTGCCCCACATCTCATTCTTACCAGGTCGAACACAAGGCATGTCACTTTACTCCTCAACCTCACATGCGATCAACAAAACCCTAGTCGGCCACCTCAAACCCTAGTAGCTTACTTCTTCCACAAGAAATCTCTCCTCTATATCCCAAGGTCGCTCCTTTCATATGGAAACCCATACTCATCTTTTATATAATAGAATTCTCACTCTTAGCCCAAACTCCACCCTTCCTTAATCATCCGCACTTTTGTACTCCCCAAGTATTCACTTTCTTACCGAAGCCCTAGTTAGGCCCCTTATGCACTCTCGTACTAACCTACGTACTATTTTTCACCCCAAGTCCCCAATCACTCCACAACTCTCCCATTCTCTTACTTACACCCAAATTCAAATTTTCTCACGTAAGACACACCCCCATGCAAGAGTTAGTCACCTCATACAAACACCCCAAGTCACCATGTAGATTTTAAGGCCCCCATGCATGGTTCCCAACTTTCATTTACTTTAGACCTTCTTCTCACTTAAAACTTCTCTCATGGATTATGAGGCACTTTGGCCAACCCCATATCCCCCTTAATGGTCTCACTTCCCATTCCCCATCTTATTATCCTTTCAGTCCCATTTCATAGTAACGAAACCCTGGCATGAATGTCCTAGAGGGCCGTATCAACACATCATAAATATCACACATAGAACATGCCATGCTCATTATCATAGAAAGTACACACGACGTACCTCAAATTCCAAGCCGCGCTACACATGAGACAAGTTATCCATAAATCATATAATACACATTATCATGGTATACACAACATTCAACACATCATGTCACACATAGCACAAGGCCATAGCTTCATCCTTACCTAAGGCGACGCCTGGCTTGGAGCACGCTCCTCTAACTCCTTAGGGCTTGGATCGGGGTCACCTATGAAAGGGAAAAATGCTAAGTATTAGTTTTTCTTACAAGTACTATCAACCCTTATTTTACTTTAGGATTAAGGTTCTTATCCCTAGAGGGGGTATTATACAAAGGCTAGGGTTTTCATCTTAATTTAGTATATTAAACTTCACTAGTTAAAGTGTACTCATTTTGGTACTTATTCTTATCCCTATTTTATTAGACCCGTTAGTTCTAATCTTGTGGTAATATGGTTCATGTTAACTATATGGAAATAGTGATAGTATTAATAATAAGTTAATGTTCTAGTGGTAGAAACCCTAGTGTTCTAAGGTCAAGTCTATTATTAGTGTTAGAGTTGAAATGATACTATTATAAAGTCACAATGTTACAAGTAAACTATTCCTAAGGGTGATAATGATAATAGTTGTATATTCTTGAACAATACAAGGTTTCAAATGCTTTTGGTTACAATAACAAGGTAGTGATGGTAATAATAATAGTAATAGCTAATAATAGTGCCTTAGTAATGAGGTTAGGGTTAAAAGCATTAGGGGTAATGTTATGTGATATGGTACCAAGGTTCAAGTACCCTTCTTAGTTAACAACCACATGATATTCACTAACTTTGAGTTAAGTCACATGGATAAGAACAAAAGTAGTATCATTGCTAGCAAAATGATAAGGGTGTTAAGTAGAATAATAGTAATAATAATAATAATAATAATAATAATAATAATAATAGTCATAATAATAATAATAGTCATAATAATAATAATAACCATCCTAACAGTAATGATAACAATAACAACAACCCAGTATGGTCAAGCAATAATGATAATAACCTTAGTAAAGGTAATAGAGATAATAATAATAATAGTAATAATGTTGTTAATACTAACACTTATAAGAAAAATAAAACTAAAGTTGAGTATAGTAGAAGTTAGGGTTCCAAGGGATGCTAGTATGGTAAAAATGATAACTTTAATATCAGAGATCATAATATTAGCAATAATAATAATAATAATAAAAGTAATAATAATAATAATAATAAAAGAATAATAATAATGATAATAATAAGTATAATGGTATTAATATTAGTTAATCTTAATAATAGCTATATAAAAAGAAAGTTTAAGGCTTGGGATGAGTGGAAGACCACCTAGGGTCGGTGGTGGTCCGGCGGCGGCGATGGAGGAGGAGAAGAGAGGAAAAGATGGAGGTGGTTGTTAGATGGGAGGAGAAAATGGGGAGTTCGATGTGGGGGAGGAGACAGTAGGGAGAGGGGAGTGGAATGAGGGTGGTGGCGTGAGAGGGGTGGCGGCGTGCGGTGGTTGACGCAGTGGCCGAAGGTGGAGGAGGGTGGTGGAAGATGGTGGAGGTTGGTGGAGAAGGAGGCAGGGAGTAAGGATGGTATGGGCAGGTAGGGGAGGACCTGCTGGTTACTTTGGGAGGTGGAAAGGAGGTTGATCGCGACGGAGGTGGCGGCAGAAGGTGGCGCGAGGTGGCAGTGATGGTTTTTGGGTAAGGGATTTTGCATGGTTGTGGCGGCACATGTGGGGCAAGAAAGGGGGCGGCGATGGTTTGGTTGCGTGGAGGGTGGTGCAGGGAAGGTTTTGGTGTGTGGCGGTGGTCGCGGCGGTGGCGAGGCAGGGTTTCGGCAAGGTCCAGAGGGGAGGACTTGCCTTGGCCGTTCCCCGGGGGGGGGGGGGTATTTATAGGCAATTGAGGAGGGGAAAACGAAAAAGGGGAGAGGGATGGCACGCGGGGGCAGGTGCGGTAGGCCGTCGTCCGGTGGTGGCAGTCAGTCGTAGGTCTGCGGTTTGGCAGGCTTGTTTGGCGGTGTGCGGGAAAAGGGAAAGGCAATAGGACGCGTGAGGGGTAGGAGGATTGTGCTAGGTTGAATTGGGAAAGAAAGGGACGGGAATGGCAGGGGAAGGATGACCGGACAGCAGGCTTGTTCGGAGTTGCAGGCCGGCAATCGCAGGTCGCGAGGAAGAAGACGACGCTGCAGCTGGACCGGTGGTCCAGGGGAAAAAGGAAAGGAAGGGACAGGTCTGCCGATTTGGCAACGGTTATAAAATTTTTAAACCAAATGCGGCGTTTTAGTAAATGGGGGAACGAAACGCGGCGTCGTGTCGCAGGGTGGTAACGGTCATAAGGGTCATTAAACGTGACGCGGCGTTTTGACGGCTTTGAGGGGTGACATGCGGCGTTGCAAGCGTGCGACAGCCAACGGACGACGCTGGGCCGTGGGAGGGAGAAAGAGGAAGGGGGATTGTGTCGGGCGAGGCCCAATTCTGGCAGAAAGAAGAAAACGAAGAAAAAAGGAAGGGAAAGAAAAAGGAAAAAGGGAGAAAAAGATTTCTTTAGGGTTTTGGATTTTTGCACAATTTATTTAGAATGTTTTTGGGTTATTATACATTTATATATATATATATATATATATATATATATATATTCTTGAATATTTAAAAATTATTTAAATAATAATTTAATTCTCTTTTTAGATTAATTTTGGCTATTTTGGGTAATTTTCCTCCACTTTCATTTTAATTAGAAAAATGTCCAAAATTTTCTAAATAATTTATTTATTATTTTCTCCTTATCTTCCTCAATTAATTTTGTCTTTATTTAATGAAGTAATTTATTTTCTTAATTTTTTCCTAATAAATCACTATTTTGCCATAATTCCTAAGTTAGGATTTTTGGGGTATTTCATTATATATGGTAGAAAATTAATGAATTTGTGGCAGCAATACAAGTACCATGAGTATGGGGGTGTCAAACTACACTTGTTTTTTGTGTTCACCATCACAGTCATGTAGCCTAACATTTGTTTCCCATGCACATTAACTCTCAACATTCTATACATTTTTTTTTTCAAAAACATCATAGGTGTGGTAGTCAATATTACTGACTGTGTCGACTAAAACAACCTGATTTGATAAATAAGCCATTCATTATTCTCTCGCTCCTTCCAAAGCTTCACCTGGATATGTTTTCCGACACTATTTAATGATGACTTATCAACAACCCTTTCCTTCTTCTATTGTCCACTATTCTAAATCCACCTTACCTTAAGCATATGTTCTTGAATCTTAACATAACTCTCCTATTGAACAAAATTTTACCATACCACTAACACTATGAACATATTAACAATTTTGGAAGGAATTATGCTTCCCTAATTATTCATTCCAAGTTGAAGGGATTGTGTTGGATATTATGTGCTCAATTATGAGCCAATAAGCCTAGCTAACGTAACTTATGATGACATTGTAGCTCAAGCTCAAGTGTTAGCTACAAATAATGAACAAACTCAATAGACTAGGTCAAATAAATTGAGTTAGTTGAGTTAATTTTGTAACTCAAACTTTGTATTCTCTAGCTAATTCAATAATACATAACACACACATTCATACATACATACATACATGCATGCTTGCATGCATGTGTACATATCTATATATATATATATATATATATATATATAGTATATGTTAATAAAGGAAAATATGGTTTTACCACTAACTATCCACATTGTATCTCTCTTGAAAACTCTCCTATTTTCTCCAAAAAAAAAAAAAATTCCTTTGATTTCAAACATAGTATACAAGATTGATAATATACACGAATATTTGTTCCACTCCTATTGCTATCATTTATTTTGAACACATGAATATGAGATTTTATGCAAATATCCAAGAATATATATATATATATATATATAATAGCATTTGTAAACAATGAGAATTAAAGTCATGACCTTTAGCTTCCTAATTCAATGCTTTACCAACTAATATACCTATCCTTTTTATTTTTTGCTTGACCTTTTCTATTACACACACACACACACACACACCACACACACACACACACACACACACACACACACACACACACACACACACACACACACACACATATATATATATATATATATATATATATATATATATATATATATATATATATATATATATATATATATATTTTAAGATGATATCTACTTTTGCTATACTCAATGCCAGCTTTTATCACCCAACAAAGGTTTACTACTCACCATCTTCTCTCTTTTCGAGTTAGTTACTATCCTCTTATGAATTTGTACGTCCAAAGGCGTTTAGTTTGAATCCTCGATGCTTATTACTTAAACGGGAACACTCTATTTATGCTACATAAATACAAGTTGATTCATAGTGTTTTCGATCATGAAAGAGAAAAAGCAATTAGTTTAGAGTAATTTTGAACTCACGAAGGTAACTATACAATGGCTTATGCATACCAGCTTGTATAACACAAGCCACGTCAGAAGGAGAATATCCACCTTCTACTCGCACTCTTTTTCCCCTTTCTTGTATCGTAAGCAAGTTGTGACAGAATATGAGAAAGTAGATACTATATATATGTTACGATATGATCGAGGTAGAAACAGTATTTATCGATCGACCTTTTGCTTTCTTTTTTTTTTGATAGTGATACACGGTGGATACATACACCAACTAGATATCCATTTCATGGCAGCCAATTTGAGTTTTACAAATTGGAATCTTTCTTTCTTCTTTTCATGCATGGATTGGGGTAGGAAAAAACAAGCATTTGCATAATGTATAATGCTAGCCAACCAATAACTATCTGAATAACACAAACCATGAATAAGCCAACATTTAATGATTTCAATATATATATGCGGGAATCTGTAATTGATTTTCTATTTTATATCATTTAAAAAAATTCTCTACTTATGTCATGTCAGTTATGTTGTCTTAATTTGTTATAACATATATATGATCAACCATTTTTTTTCTCTTCACATAACCATTGTCTAACAAGATATTGACATAGTTATTAAACTCTCATTTCATACCTTAGGATTTTATGATATAAAAATAATTAAGTCAACATTAATCATATGTAGAATGTTAAAAGAGTAAAATTATGGTCAGCTCTTACCTTCCTATATAAGATTAGTAGAATCGTAACATACTAACTATAATTTTTATTTTTATTTTTATCTATTAGCATTCAAATATGTTTTTTCTCTTATTTCAACTATTTTTTTCTCTAACTCTAAACCATAACCCCTATTATTTTATACATACTATCTATTGAACATTAGCCAATACCAATGAGGCATGAACAATATATTAATATACCAACATAGCCAATTTTTGAAGAAAAAGATATATTTATGAAATAGTCTAAATTTTATATGCAAAGTAAAACAAATATATTAACTTTTGTAGCATTATTTGTTTATTAATTTCTATTTAGTTTATAATTATCAATTTTATTTTCTTTTGTATTTTTTTGTAAGCATAATTCATATACCAATTTTTTTTGTATGGGTATAATCTGACAATTTATGTTGCTTTTTTTTAAGTTGATATAACGTACTAGATGCCAAAAGTGCTTAATAGAAGGAAATAAATGGTACTTTTTTTTAACTTTAGCTATGAGATTAATTTTTATTCTAACAAATTTGATACGACTATGTTAGCGGACATAGACAACCCATGTTAGTGGGCACAACCATGTGAAATCAACTTTTTCTTGGCAATTTTTATTCATTTTATCTTTCATTTCATCACTTTTTTTAGGGATGTTTATAACTCGATATCTATATACATCACATCGGATATCTGTTCCGTGTCCTTTAGACAGGATATCTAAAATTCTAAATATAAAAAAAATGCAAATCAAATATGGATCGTACGTTGGGTATATCCAATATTCAGATAAAAAATACTATGTAAACAGTCAAATACTATAAAAATAATCATTTTATGCCTAAAACAAATTAAGCGCATTTGGCACATAAAATTGTAATCACACATAATTATTTTACCACAAACAACCCTAGTATATTATCATACATATATTAAAATATATAAATTTATCATACAACTGCATACAAATATACAGTCACATATTTAGAAAAATTAATAACAATACATGGCACATGCATATTTTTTTTACGAGATTGTAAGAGAGCATAAATTATACTTGAAAATAACATAAGAAACATTAAACATGCTATCACACAATTTTCACATATTTATTAGGATCATACAGGTTACCTCTTTTAAAGCACAGATAGAAAAATAAAGACAAAGAACCTCCAAACGAACTTCATTGGTGAAGAGTAATTTTAGGATTTATAGACATGACTAGCATAAGTAGAAAATGTAAGAAAGTGACTTTGACTCAAATTTTGGTTTTATGAACAAGAAAATGGCCAAATTGATACAAAATCTTATCATGGAAATCTAGAGAAGGAATTTCATTGGTGAAGAGTAATGTTAGGATTTATAGATTACTTTTAGTGGTGGAAAGATTAATAAAAAGAATAAAATAAAGAAAAATAGAAACAAAGTTCATAAAATTACAAAAATTTATGAAAATCATTATTTTAATATTTTAAAATCAAATTTAAACTTTATAAATGTAAAACAATATTTGATATATAAAATACAAACCTGACTGTGAATTAATAAGCTTATTATGTAATTACAAAAATAAATACCAAAACTATTTCTAAAATCACAAAAAAAATTATATACTCTTATTTAATCATTTAAAACCTAAATATAATTTTTCATAATTTCTAAAAAAAATATTTGATATGATGCCTAGCTAGCGTACCTTAATTATATATTTTTCGTATAAAATTCAAAATGGATAGTAACCACAAATAAAATTAGACCAACATTTATAGATTTATATTTCAAACCATTTAGTACCCAAATAAAATTTTATAAGAATATTCCAAATTAAAAGTCAACATACATAAATAATATGTTAAAGGAAAGTGTGTCTAGTCGTAGTATCACGGTTACTACAAATTCACCTAAAATAATCTTAAATCCATAAAATATCCCACAATCATTGGTGTAATTAATTAAATATAAAATAAGACACTTATATATTATTAAAGATAATTATGGCTAGATAATAATGGGGTATTCTTATTATTATTGGTGCTTTGTTTTGACCTAAGGGTTCAGTTAGCATTTTGTTTTTTCTTATGTAGAATTAATTCATCATCAATCATTTGTAAAATCTTAAAGTAGTAAAATTATGGCAAGATCTTACCATCCTATATAGGATTAGTAGAATCATAACATCCTTAATATATATATATATATATATATATATTTATTTTTATCTATTTTCCTTCAAATATGCTTTTTTTCTTTTATTACAACAATATCTTTTTTTCTCTAACTCTAAACCACAACCTCTATTATTTTGTGCATACTATATATTAAGCATCAGCCAATACTAATGAAGCATGAAATAATATATTAATATAATAACATAGCTGATTTTTGAAAAAAAAGAGAGATACTTATGAAATAACCCAACTTTTATATGTAAAGTAAAACAAATATACTGAAATTTTTAATATTATTTGTTTATTAATTTATATTTAATTTATAACTATCATTTTTATTTTATTTTGTGAAATTTTTGTATGCATAATTCATATTATGTATGGGTGTAATTTGACGATGTACGTTGTTTTTTTTTAGTTGATATAACTTATTTGTGACCAAAAGAGCTTAAAAAATATTACCTTTTTTTTACTTTAACTATGAGATTTGTATGCATTCATAGGATCGAATTGATCCTCCAATCCGAAATCGATGACTCATATTAACTTTGTATAAAATTTTGATTATGACAACCTAGACATGACCATGTTAGTAGAGGTTAAATTTTTCTTGGCAATTTTGATTCATTTTATCTTTTATTTCATCACTTTTTTTTATGGGTTTTTATAACTAGATATTTATATCCATCACATTAGATATCTATTCCACATCCCTTAGACCAAATATCTAAATTTTCAAATATCCAAAAATGCGAATCAAATATGGATTGGACATTGGGTATACCCAGTATTCATATAAAAATACCATTTAAACAATTTTAATAACTTTTTGTAATAAATTATTGAAAATAAAGAGTGTATATAAGTTAATATTCAATTCTATATTCATATTTATATGAAATTTGAAAAGAGATATTAAAATATTATTATTAAAGTTTAAATTTTTTTTAAATAAAAATTATTACTGCAAAAAATTAATATTATGCTATATTATTGAAATAATAAACAAAATATTAGATATTTTTTCAAATCGAATGATCTGATGGAAAAATAGATATCCTAAAGGTCAAATATTATTTTAACAAAAATCGAATCGGATATCCTAAATATCTTATCGATTTTTGAATCCTAATGATTTTGCACATCCCTGCTTTGCATTTATCAATTCTAGCTAGGATCTATAATTAACCTATAAGTCATTTGGCACCATGACCAACACATGTATTGGGAAATAGAATACATGTATTCCTGATCAGATGGAGAGTTTAAGCTTTAGTTATGGCTGAGTGTTCTAGATCAAGAACGATGTCAAAATGTTGATTGAGGAAGAAATCAAGAAGGGGGTTATTGAGTTTCTTGGAGAGAAAAGTATAGCGAGGGAGTGTTTTTATTTATTTACTTTTTTGAAATCTTGTACTACTTCGTGGAATAGTAATAAAGAGTTTAAGTTTAAAAATGTTAATTTTCTTGATTTCTCGACTTTACCGTACGTGATCGAAGTGTCTTTTGTGCTTGTACGATGGATACCGGACTAATTAAGCTATGGTGATTCAATCTTCCATGGCGGAATCCAAGTATCCCTACAAATAGGATATTAAAGACTGATCCTAAGGGATTCGAAAGATTATTGCATATAGACAACTCGGTTTGAAGCAAAATAATACAAAAGTAGGAGCAACGAGACGAAGAAAGAGCAAGGCGCAATGCGGACAAGAGGAGTTGCAGCGGGAGAACAGGAGTTGCCTCATTCACCAAAGGGATTCGAATCAGACGAGCTTTAATTTCGAATGGGTGTAGGCTAAGTAACCAAATAACCCAACTGGCATAAATTTTTTCTGTATCACAACAGAGAATGTTCCAAAATTGATCGCATATAATTAACAATTTTATTATTATTATTATTATTATTTATCGAAGATCGCTTTTTCTATATATTTCCCCAATTATTTCTGGCCGCCCCGATATAATTTTCATTAATCAGAAACTAACTAGGCTTGTCAAACTGCCCGAAGTGATGTGTTGTAGATTTGCAAGCAGTGTATGCCATCAAAACATGAAATAAAATAATGTAATTCCTGCTCGATCATAATCCCGTTCAAGCAAAACACATGTTAATAAACGAAAATTAAGTTACTAGGAAATTAACAATATACCCGCCCCCTATATTTCTATGCGCCCACAAATACCTAATTTCTCACTTTCCTACCATCGGAATTTACATAGAAAGAAATAGGTGAGGTTAATACTAACATTAGACTCTGCGACTTAACTTATTTTACCTAACTTCTTATCTAATCTAATATAAATCACGGTTTAGGATTAATATATTTGCCCTTTTAAAATCATTTATACATATAATAATAATAATAATAATAATAATAATAATAGATTCACCTCAACACCAAAAATATGCTGAAAGAGATAGCTGCAAATTGGGCGGGAAAAGATGTTTGGATATATGTAGTAATGTGTGGTATATTTTATTACGTACGTTGTGCTGTTAACAAGCTTTTTCTATTATTATTATTATTATTGATAAGTATTATTATTATTATTATTATTATTATTGTTATTGTTATTGTTATTATTGTTATTATTATTATCATTATGATTATTATTTATTTATTTATTTGGATTGGATTGGAGACAACCGGAAAAGATCTAAAAGTACTACAGGAAAAGAGGAAAAGTGCAGTAAAGGAAAATATGACGAGGGAATTCTATCATCGCCCACTTCCTGAAACACTAATCCCTTTCAATTAGCCTCTTGTATATGTGCACCATCCTGGCCACCATATTGCATGCAAAAGAAAAGAAATATATGCATAAAAAAAAAGGTAATGAGTTACATTATTAATTTCTTTTTGCTATTATTTGGACCCCATCCGATCGGCTCACTTATCGCACCTATATAAAGAGACCTCATCCCCATAGTGGAAGCCATCGTGAGAGAGCAAATGCCTTGTTGAGAGAGATACAAAGATCAGGTAGTGAAAGACAGATAGAGAGAGGGGGAAAACAATTAAAAGAGAGATAATTAAAGAAATGGCTTCCAACATCCTTCATACTCTTCCTTGGGTTACAATTTTTGGCCTCCTTGGTAATATACTTATATCATATACATACATATATATATAGTTAGATACATGCATGCATCGGTTAATTTAATCTTCTTATTTATTTTTCTATTTAATATTTTATTTTATTTTATTCCGATCTCCCCTCCATCTATCTGATTTCTTGTCTTAAAAACATTTCCTG
>CM077814.1:69753666-69933666 GCA_039764185.1 Tamarix austromongolica
TCGTACTTGTTATTCCATTATTTTAAGTACTCTGATGTATGGACTTTTTAAATTGTATTTCGGAATGCAACTTGTGACCTTCGCACTCTGATTCTGTAAAACTTATGCCTTATGAATGATTTGTTCTAATTTTATTCTTTTTAGCCTTAGCACTTAGTATCGGGTCGGTAGGTATGAATCGATCTGGTACTAAGTGTGGCGGTAATACCCCCGGATTCACAATTTTATTTGCTTGCTTCCGCTAAACTTCTTTTAAATTTAACGAAATTTTTCAATAGTAAATTTGGGGGTGTTACAAGTTGGTATCAAAGCTTTTGGTTGTTGGGAATCGGGTTTCGGTTAGAGATTCGATTCTCACGATCCTAAATGTTTTAACTAAAAATGTATTTCACGGATTCAAGCGTTTCCTTCTTTTAAAATCCGGATTAGCTTGTGAGGATAGTGTGATCGGGTAGTATAGGCGACCTTATGATTTGTTGTTGTAACTATACCCTCGTATAGGATCATTGTGATTTTATGTGTCGGGTTTGTGCTAACCCCGTATTTTAGATGTTGTGTTTATCATGGTTCTGTAGTTAGTTTACTCTTAAGGGGGTAGTTGCCCCCCAAGTATCTTAGAATTTCTCTTGGTAAACCCTAGTGCTAGGCGTAAACCTCGGGGACGAGGTTTTTCTTTAAGGGGGTAGTGATGAAATACCCCAAAAACCCTAATTTAGGAAATCATGGCCGAATAGGGAATTATTAGGAAATTAATTAAAATAAACTACTTTTAGTGAAATAAATAGGAATTAATTAGGATAAATCAAGAAGGAATTTATAAAAGTGTAAATAGGAGGAATTATGGTATTTAAGTTAATTAAGGTTTTCATTTTTAGAAATTTATTAAATACCTTAAATTATTTGAAATAGGAAGAATAAAATAGTTTCTAATTAATATAAAATTTATAAATAATTTAATTAGAGAAATTAAAGGGGTTTTGTTAATTAAAATGAATTTAGGAAAATTCTTCCATAAATCCCTAAATTAACCAAAGTAGAATTTAATTATTGTTTTGATAATTATATTTTATTAAATACCCCAAATTACCCAAATTATACTAATTAAGCCAACCCCTAATTTTCCCTCTTTTTCCTTTTTCCCTTTTTCCTTTTTTTTCCCTCCTTTCTCCTTTTTCCTTTTTCCCCCTCCTCTTCCTTACTACTTCCCCCGACCTGGGCCGGCCTACTGGCCCAAACCCCCTCCCTTTCCCTCCTTCTCGCCGCGGCCCAGCGAGCCCGGCCGTCTGTGGCTCAAAACGCAGCGTTTCGACGCTGAAGTCGCTGAAACGCCGCGTCACCGTAAAGAAAATTATAACCGTTGCCAGACCGACGAAAACTCCGCGTCTTGCCCAAAAATCGCCAAAAACGCCGCGTTTCATTAATAGGGGAAATAACCGCCGCGCCCGGCCGGTTTCCCCCTCACTTTTCCTTTCCCTGGACCGCCGGTCCAGCCCCTCCCTCTTCTTCCTCGCGACGTCGTCGTCTACCTCTCGCCGCCTGCAACAAAATCTTGCCGGAAAACGTAGCGTCGACGGCACGCCATTTCCACCAGTCGACTCGTCCTTTCACCCCGTTGACCTCCCTGTGGATGTGACCGATCAATCACAGCTCTTCCCTGCACGAAACCTCTTTCTTTTTTTGACAAATCGTGGCCTGCAAATCGCAGACCATGTGCCGGCGAATCTCGCCGGACAACCTAACCTAACCCTAAGCCCTAACCTCCCACTTGAAGCTCGTCGTTTTCCCGTCCCAATTTTTCTATAAATAGCCCCAACCTCTGCCTGAATCAGGTTCGAAAAACCTGGAACCCCAAGAAGCCCGTCGCGCCGCCCCACTTTCAGCCGCCGTTTCCTCCGCCTTCGGCCACCGTTGCCACCTTCCCGTACCAACAATGTCCTCCCTGCACCTCCCTCTACACAACCAGACTACTAGCTCTCCCCGCCTTGCGCCGCACGTGCCGCCTTGGCCGTGCGAAAACCTCTTCCCGAATCGGCCCCTTCCAGCCCCGCGCCACCTTCGTGCCGCCGCCACCAGCTGTGCCGCCGCTTGCAGCACCACCACCACCCCCCCAAAATGACTGGCAACTCCTGCTCTACCACCCTGTACCCCCATTTCTCCTGGCTTTCCCTCCCCTAGCCTCCGCCACCATTTTTCCCCTCTCTCCCTTCCTCCACCGCCGCGCCGCCGCCGCTGCCGCCACCTCAGCCAGGTTGCCCAACACCCTGAACCCTAAAGCTTAAAAATAAATAAATATAAGTAAATAAAATTGATTAATGATTTAATCTTATTAATTACTATTATTAGTATTATGATTTAATGTTAACATTACCATTATTATTACTAATATTGTTATTATTATTAATACTACCACCCTTATTAATATTACTAGGACTCCACATTACTCTAAGGACTTTTAATTAATGGTGTTAATTAACTATAGGGCCTTGTTAATCTATTATTATTAATAATATTATTATTATCATTATTATTATTATTGTTATTATTATTATTATTATCCCTATTATTATTATTAAGCATTATTATTACTATCATTATCATTTTTATTATTATTATCATTATCGTTACCGTTACTATTCTTATGGTTATGTTATTATTATTATTATTATTATTATTATTATTATTATTATTATTATTATTATCATTATTGTTATTATTATTGTTATTAGTACTATTATTATTATTATTATTATTATTACTATTAGTATTATTATTATCACTATTATTACTATTATTATTACCATTGTTATTATTTTACTATTAGTGTTATTATTATCAGTATTACTATCATTAGTGCTGTTATTGTCATTATTATTATTATTACTATTATTATTATTATTATTATTATTGTCATTGGCATCATTTTTATCATTATCCTTACTATTTTTATTATCAACATTACTATTACAGTTGTTAATATTATTATTACTACTACTATTATTATTATTATCCTTATTATATTATTATTATTATTATCCTTGTTATTATCTTGTTGTTGTTGTTGTATTTAACGCATTTATTATTTATCGAGTATTACCATCGTTATTATCCTTAACGTTATACTCTAATATTATTACCTTAGTATTTTTGTTATGCCTAGTATTTGCCACAACTATTGTATTGTTATTATTATTGTAATTAATATTATGGGTATTGTTATTTTACTATCATTATCGCTATCATTACTATTATTATTACTATGGTTAATACTAGTGTCATTATGTTATCTTCTAGCTATTATTGTTATCGCTATTATTCCTATTAGTATTATTTCTAGTACTTTTACTATCATTTATTTTATTACTATTAATATTATTATTGTTGTTAATATTAATATTATTATTATTATTGTTGCTATTAATATTGTTGTTATTATTAATATTATTATTATTGTTGTTGTTATTATTATTGTTATTATTATTATTACTATTAATAGTGTTATTGTTATTATCCTTACCATTATTATTATTGCTATTATTATTATTATTATTATTATTATTATTATTATTATTATTTTCATTACTACTACTCCTTCTATTATTATTATTATTATTATTATTATTATTATTATTATTATTATTATTATTATTATTATTATTATCATTATTATCGACCTTGTCATCTAAGCGATTATGGTTGTACTAGTATTTTATTATTATTATCGGTAATACACTACCACTAATGCTACTATGACTTCAATTATTATTATCATCGTTAGTATCATTATAGCCTTTATAATTCTTATTATGAGTACTATTACTATTAGTAGTATTCTTCTTATTGTTATTAGTAATTATTATTATTAATATTGAAACACTCACCTTAAAACTCTGGATTGGTAAAACCTACTTTAATTAGTGATAATCCGTTTAAGCTATCGTAGGAGTAGTAATAACCCTATTCTTTATTTATAAACCCCCTCATTAATATTAGCCTTAGCATTAGGCCATGATAGGGGTAAGATAGGAATTTTGATAAGTCCGGTAGAGGGAGATTAACCCTAAGTATTTCCCTCTTATAGGTGAACCGGGTCAAACCACCGGAGGTATAGGAGCGTGCTCCAAGCCCGGCGCCGATTTAGGTAAGGACGTAACTAAGGCCGCCTGTGTGTATTACATGCTTTATTTGCCTTGGATGCCTCGTACGGTTTATATGTTGTATTATCTGTATGTTATCTGTGTATTTATGTAGCGCAGCTTGGAACCGAGGTATGTTCCCGTACCCTTGTCTATATGTACTAATATGGTATGACACAAAGATGATGTGGTGTGACGTGACATGCATGCTAGGTGTTTTGATGAGGAATTGTGGAGTAGGGGCTTGAAAGAGAAAAATAAGCGACTAAGATAACCAAAGGGAAGTACGCTGGTTAACATAGGTATGGATGACCTAAGGAATTCATAATTGTGAGATGATGAGGAAAAAGGGGGAATTGAATAAAATGGAAGAGTGGGAGAAACTAAGGTTGCATGGGAAAACTAGGGTTTGCATGGGAATGATAGAGTTGGCATGGTGGAAATGATAGGGTTTGCATGGGGAGATTAAGGTCCGCATGGGGGCGAACCTTACGTATGAAAAGTTATTTTGGGACGTGGGGAGATTAATGGAAGGTCTGTTTGGGAGACTAGAGGCTCGAGATGAAAAATAGTACGTAAGGTCATATAAGGGTATCTAGGGCTTGGGAAAGAAACCCTAATTTGAGAAGGTGGAAAAAGAAAAAGAAAATAATAAAAAGAAACGAGGAGGAGTAAGGCATGAGGGAGAGTTGAGTCTAAGGGTCATGATCTGGTTTCCAATGCGAGAAATATGTTAAGTCTGATAAATCGCAAAGGGTATTTAGTGGCCTAAAATAAATGCGGGAGATAGCTCGGTAACCGAAACCGAGTAAGGATATAGCTAAGGCTGAATGTGTGACATGTATCCTATGTGCCGTGGATGCCTTATATGAATGCTGTGTTGTATTCTAAATGTCGTTATCTTACTTGTTTCGTGGGTAATGTGGCTTGGAAACAAGACGTGTACTTATGTTTTATTAACACGTGATAGTACGACTATGTTGTCAGTTTGATGTGATTTGTTGAGAACTCTGGCCATGCATGACAAAGATATGTCCTCGAATAAGATACATTAAGACACTAACGACTTACAGAGAAAGATGTTGAGCCGAACCCAGACCGGTCCACCGGCTATAATAGTGGCAGGGTATTTTACCCTCGCGACCGTTCCACCGGCTATAATAGTGGCAGGGCATAAGCCCTCGCGACCGTTCCACCGGCTATAATAGTGGGGGATTTCGTGCTCAACAAACTAAACATAAAAGTGATAAGTCATGGGAAAGATATAAATGGTTACAGTTGAATACCTTGTGAGTCGGAGCCAGACCGGTCCACCGGCTATAATAGTGGCAGGGTATCTTACCCTCGCGACCATTCCACCGGCTATAATAGTGGCAGGGTATGGCCCTCGCGACCGTTCCACCGGCTATAATAGTGGGGTTCCCGCACTCACAGGGTCTGGACCAGATGATGATCGATTATATTCAGAGACCTGATAAAAGAAAAGTGATATTTGGTCTGTAACCTGTGTGGTTTATATGTGTTATTGCATTCGATCTATGTATCTATGCTATGTCTGCTATGTTTTGTATCTTTGTCGTTGGGCCTTAGTACACCTGCGCCCTTACTCAGTACTGGACCCGTACTGATACTACCTTGATTAACTGGGTCCTGTGATGATCCACCAATGGTGGGGAGCAGACCTTTGATGCAAGTTGATCTGTTACTAAATTAGGGTGGAAGGCTGGATCTGAGTGAGTAAGCGGTCCGGATATTTACCCTTCGAAAATCGTGTGGTTTAATCGTATTTGTCTTCAGAGGATACAAATGTTTTATTTAACATTTCGAGGGTTTTATCGTACCTTGCTATTCCGTTATTTTAAGTATTCTGATATATGGACCCTTTTAAATTGTATTTCAGTATGTAACTTTTGACCTTCGCACTCTGATTTTGAAAAACTTGTGTTTTATGAATGAGTTGTTCTCGTTTTATTCGTTCTAGCCTTAGCACTTAGTATCGGGTCGGTAGTTATGGATCGATCTGGTACTAAGTGTGGCGGTAATGCCCCCGAGTTTACGGTTTTAATTATCTTGCTTCCGCTAAAACTTTTGATTTAAACGAAATTTTTCAGTAGTAAATTTGGGGGTGTTACAAGTTAAAGGTCGCGAGGGCACATGCCCTGCCACTATTATAGCCGGTGGAACGGTCGCGAGGGTAAGATACCCTGCCACTATTATAGCCGGTGGACCGGTCTGGGTTCGGCTCAACATCTTTCTCTGTAAGTCATTAGTGTCTTAATGTATCTTATTCGAGGGCATATCTTTTGTCATGCATGGCCAGAGATCTCAACACATCACATCAAAACTGAAGGTATATGCGTACTTTCACATACAAGGGAGGGCACAAGCACACGTCCTGATTTCAAGCCCCGTTACACATGGAACAGATAAGATAATGACGTTTCAAAACACAACACATAAATCATATAGAACATCCACGGCACATAGGATACATGTCACACATTCAGCCTTAGCTATATCCTTACTCGGTTTCGGTTACCGAGCTATCTCCCGCACTTATTTTAGGCCACTAAATACCCTTTGCGATTTATCAGACTTAACATATTTCTCGCATTGGAAACCAGATCATGACCCTTAGACTCAACTCTCCCTCATGCCTTACTCCTCCTCGTTTCTTTTTATTATTTTCTTTTTCTTTTTCCACCTTCTCAAATTAGGGTTTCTTTCCCAAGCCCTAGATACCCTTATATGACCCTACGTACTATTTTTCATCTCGAGCCTCTAGTCTCCCAAACAGACCTTCCATTAATCTCCCCACGCCCCAAAGTAACTTTTCATACGTAAGGTTCGCCCCCATGCGGACCTTAATCTCCCCATGCAAACCCTATCATTTCCACCATGCCAACTCTATCATTCCCATGCAAACCCTAGTTTTCCCATGCAACCTTAGTTTCTCCCACTCTTCCATTTTATTCAATTCCCCCTTTTTCCTCATCATCTCACAATTATGAATTCCTTAGGTCATCCATACCTATGTTAACCAGCGTACTTCCCTTTGGTTATCTTAGTCGCTTATTTTTCTCTTTCAAGCCCCTACTCCACAATTCCTCATCAAAACACCTAGCATGCATGTCACGTCACACCACATCATCTTTGTGTCATACCATATTAGTACATATAGACAAGGGCACGGGAACATACCTCGGTTCCAAGCTGCGCTACATAAATACACAGATAACATACAGATAATACAACATATAAACCGTACGAGGCATCCAAGGCAAATAAAGCATGTAATACACACAGGCGGCCTTAGTTACGTCCTTACTCAGTACTGGACCCGTACTGATACTACCTTGATCGAATGGGTCCTGTGATGATCCACCAATGGTGGGGAGCAGACCTTTGATGCAGGTTTTGATCGGTTGCTTAATTGGGATGGAAGGTTTGACTTGAGTGAGTAAGTGGTCCGGATATTTACCCTTCGGAATTTGTTTTGTGTAATCGTATTCGTCTTGGAAGTCACAAGTGTTGTACTTAAATTTTCAAGGGTTTTATCGTACTTGTTATTCCGTTATTTTAAGTACTCTGATGTATGGACTTTTTAAATTGTATTTCGGAATGCAACTTGTGACCTTCGCACTCTGATTCTGTAAAACTTATGCCTTATGAATGATTTGTTCTAATTTTATTCTTTTTAGCCTTAGCACTTAGTATCGGGTCGGTAGGTATGAATCGATCTGGTACTAAGTGTGGCGGTAATACCCCCGGATTCACAATTTTATTTGCTTGCTTCCGCTAAACTTCTTTTAAATTTAACGAAATTTTTCAATAGTAAATTTGGGGGTGTTACACTAATAATAAAAGTGGTAATGGTCAAGTTAGTACTAGTAAGAAAATAATAATATTAATAATAGAGATAATAATAGTAGTAGTATTGATAATGTTATTAATAATGATAAAGATACTATATAATAATACCATATTTATAATTATTCTTGAAATTAGTTTAGGTAATAAGAGTGATACATAATAATAATAATAATAATAATAATAATAATAATAATAATAATAATAATAATAACAACACAACATTAATAATAATAATAATAACAAGGGCAATACTATTAATATTACTAAAAATTATTAACACTTATATAAAAAGGTTTCTAAAGTTAGATTAACTAATGATAATAATAATAATAATACTAATAATAATAATAATAATAATACCAACCATAATAATAATAATAATAATAATAATAATACCCTTAATATTAGTAAAAATTATTAATCACTTGTGCTAAAAAGGTTTAGGGGTTGAGGAGGTTAGAGCACCACCTAAGGTTAGTGGTGGAACCGGCGACGGCGCGTGGCGGCCACGGCGGCGGCAGTGGAGGAGGAAGAGAGGTGGAAAGATCAAGGTGTGGGCTAGAGGAGAGGGGGTAGAGGGGTGTTTGAGGTGGAGGAAGATGCAGCAGGTGAGGAGGGGTGGAATGAGGGTGGTGGCGTGGCTGGGTGTGGCGGCGCACGGTGGTTGGCGCGGCGGCCAAAGGTGGTGGAAGATGGAGAAAGTGGAAGGAGAGGGAGGCAGGGAGAGATGGGTGTATGGGAAGGTAGAGGAAGCTCCCCTGGTTGTTTTGGAGGATAGGGGTGGCGTTGGTGGTGGTGGAATCAGCGGTGCGAAGGGCAGCGAAGGGTGAAAGTATGTTGATTGGGTTGGCGGTTTTGCACGGCCGGGGTGGCTCGTGCAGGGAAAATCGAGGGGCAAGGAGGGTCTAGTTAGGTAGAGGGTGGTGCAAGGGTCGGTTATAGGGGTGTTTTGGCCGTCGGCGATAGGCGACGGTGGTGGACAACTCGTCTAATGGGGCGGCGGCAAGAATGGAGGATTTCTGGGTTTCGAAATCAAAACCCAGATTAAGGATGCTCATTAGGTATTTATAGGCTGAATGAGGTGGGCACTGACAAGGGGAAGAAGACAAAGGTGTGCAGGTGCCAGGCATGCCGGCCGGTGGCGGCAGTCGAGGCGGTGCTGCCATGGCAGGGCGGTAAGGTCGAGGGAAGAGGAAAAGGGAAAGGGGCAGGTTGCTCGGGAGAGGGGAAAAGGGTCGGTTGGGGTCGAATTGGTGAAAGAAAATGACAGAAGAGGGAAGGGGAGGACGGTGGCAGCGTGCACGGCTGGCAGAGCGCCGGGGTTGCAGTTCCTCGGTCGCCGCCAAGCCTCGGGGAAGAAGAAGATTCGGGATCGGACGATTCAGGGAGAAAAGAAAGGAGGGGGGAAGAACCGGCCGGTTGGCAACGGTTACTTCATCACTAAATGAAACGTGGAGTTTCAACGATTCGAGGGGCGAAACGCTGCGTCGCGCCCTACGATGCAGGCTGGACACACTGGGCAGCGGGGGGAAAAGAGAAGGAGAAAGCTGGGCCGCGCAGGCAGGCTGGCCCAGGTCGGGGGGAGGAGAAAAGAAAAAGGAAAAAGAAAAAGAAAAAGAAAGAAAAGAAAGCAAAAAAAGAAAATATGTGGATTGGGAATTTTGGTTTTTTTATTTTTTATTTTTTATATATTTAAGTTAGATATTTAATTTTAATAATAATTATTTTAAGTATAATAGTTAAATTTATTTTTAGATTAATTGGGCTATTTTGGATAAATTTTCCTTAACTTCCATTTTAATTAGTAAAATGTCCAAAATTTTTTAAAGATTTTATTTATTATTTTCTCTTTACTTTCCTCCATTAATTTTCTCTTTATTTAATAAAATAATTTATTTTCTAAATTTTCCAATTAAATCATTGTTTTTCATAATTCCTAAATTAGAATTTTTGGGGTAGATAAACAAATTTTAATAATTCAACTTAATATATTTTAATATATTGGTTTAAAAGGTAAGTTTTATAAAATATTGGTTTGAAACTTTATTTAGATAGAATAGGTATGATAAAATAACAATTTATTTATTTTAATTTATTAAATATTCACATCTAATTTTATATACACAAAAATCCGCAAAATAGTTAAGCTAAATAAATTAAAAAGGTAAAATCTTCAAAATAATTAAATTAAGTAAGTTTAAAAGCTAAGTTATCCCAAATAAAAGTGATTTAGTAAATTATAGACTTTTAAAATTTAGGGGGATTACAGTAAGATAGGATAATGAATGTTGAATGAAATATTTTGAAAACACAAATAGGGTTTCAAAACTCATAAAATATGTAATAGAATATCTATCTAAGGAAATTTAACATCAACCCATACCAATCCTAAATTTAACATCAACCCATACTAATCCTAAATAAGTCAGATTTTCCAAAAGAATAGGGCATTACATAAGTGTAGTATGCTATTTTTTTTTATTCAACCATGTTACTCTTTAAGAAAGTATTGACACACCCATATTATGGACACCTACTCATTCACATGAGCATATTCTACCTTGTTTCGCAGGTGTTTGTTGAAATTAATGATTTTGATGTGATGCTTATAGTAAGGATATGTATTTGACTTGTGGGTGCAGTGTTATAGTTATTTAGATGCTTATCCTAATATTTTGTTACTCTTATTGTATATGTTTTATTTATCGTCTGTTTTGTAATTTTATAACCTAAGATCATGTGATTTCTACACTTGATCTCTAACTATGAGTTAATTTTAGTCTTGTATTTGATATGAATTATGGATAGGAAGTACTTTCTCTATGTTGGATGTGATAATAACGCTTTTTTTATTTATTATTATTTGGCTATCGCAAAATAAAAGTTTTTAGTAGTAAACTTTAGGCTTTTACACTCTATTTCCTTTATCTATCCTTTTGTATAATTATGCCTTTATAAACTTAATTATATGTGTTAACATAATATCTACTCACCTTTACCAATTTATTCTCATTCTCATTTGACCTTTGGGATATCCATTTGAAAATAAAACCGCTAACTCTTTGTCTCCTTTCTTTCTATATTTTCTTTGAGCTTTTGCTTCAAATCCTTTTTTTATAGCTCATTTGTGTTTTAAATTAAACGAGGATGTGTTAAGGCTTAACCATATTGAGGAAATCATACTTCTCTTCTCTTGTTCTTAAGATCATCTACAAAAATAGTGGACTATTATAATACCCCAAATTTTAGCTAACCATAATCCCGAGTAATTAATATCGTAATCTATTTCTAATCTCAAAAATTTAATATTTTTATCTTACCCTAACACCAAAATATTAAATCTTAGCCTAACCCTAATTTTTATTCTAGGTTATTAATATCTTTTCTAACCTAAACCCAATCTTGGATAACCATGTAATTAAATTATCCTAATACCCTATCATAATTTATTTTAACCTAAACCTAAATCTAAACCCACACCTTTTATTTTTCCCTTTTCTTTTATTCTTCTTTCCTTATTTTATTTAATTTTATTTCTCCCCTATCAGTCCTCGCATTTCTTTTTCTCTTCTCTTCTTCTTGCATGTACATCTTCCCAGCCAAGCCTACCCCTCTACCCTCATCAACTTGCCCTCCTCATTTCTAAGGTTGGAGTTGAATTTTGTTACCCGATCAGCACCTCCTCTCTCCCTTTTCCTATGTACATATGTGTGTATATATAAGGCACATTTAATGCTTGCATCTACCCCCTTCTCCCTCTATTTTTCTATTAAAATATTTTATCCCAAACGCACCTTCTCCCACCTCGCTTTCGCCAAAACCGCCTAAGATCACCCCCATCAGCAAGCCCAACTGAGGCACTAACACCACCATCGGCAACATTTTACTTACCCCCACCCCTAGAACTGGCCAACTTTGTCATTACCTCACCCCAAGCACCAGCCAAACCTACCATAACATACCCCCAGGCATCAACAAAACTAGTTGTTGCTAACCCCCTTCTTTCGGCCATTCTGCCATTTTCAAAACAACACACACTACCTATGGCAACAACCACCATAGCCCACCACTACCTTTCAGTCATTTCACCACATCTGACCACCCTCTTTCGGAAAAAATCACCGGTCCTCACCCCCACCTTTCAGCCAAATTTGTCTTTGCTACCTTCCTCATTTTGCCACCTTCGACTAATCCTCCTTGTTGCATACAAGCTTGGCTGAGACTTCTTCGAAGGTTGATTTGGTTTTTTTCCCCACTCGTTCACCCATCCATTAGCTTAAAACTCCCTCATTTATATAATTTAATTCTAGTTATTTTTTTAATTGTTCTTAAGTGATACTCCACGTGTCTCAGAAGAAGCAAAAAAGATAAGCGTGCTTAGAGACCAGAGCCTTTTTTGTAAGGATACTAGTTGATGTTTTAGGGTTTTGTGTTAAATGCTTGCATAGCTATGTATATTATCATGATATTGTTATTATATGGTTAAATGTATATTTTTAAGGATATGATATGATAATATGGATTATATGATAGAAAGAGGGTATGAATAATGCAAGATGTGATAATATGATGTTACTATGCTAGGTTGTATCTTTGTGGATGATTATAATTTATGGAAGAGTAGTATGAGCCTAATAAATTATGATAAGTGGAAAATAAGTATATTTAATATGAATGAGGATAATTAGAGGATTTGGAAATAATAATATTATGGATATAATATTTTTGTAAAATAAGGGCTTTCAACTATATATAAGGTTATTTTGGTGAACATGGGTTAATATGAAATTTTTGGTATTTTAAGATGTTAGGAGTATTAAAATATGCTAATAGTATCATGTAGAGTTATTGGAGTGATTATGAATATCGTAAGTTCTCCAAAATAAAAGGTATACCTAAATTGGGAAGTAACCTTAAAACTGTAATCTTATTATCACATAAGTAAAATGTTGGAGATAGACCAAAAATTACATATATGTTGTTAATATTGGAATTTTAGGGATATATATTGAATATGGTGATTTTATAAGCCTTATAGGAAAAGTTATAACTTACTTGTGAACTTAGGCTTTGAGACCTTTATGAATAGTAACTTTTGATATAGGGATATTATCGCACATATAAGACGTGGGAGTTAGACCTTAAATTTTGGGTATGTTAATAATAATATTTGAGGAAGATATACTAAATTTTGTGGGTAAATGATCAATATAGGAGAAGTTATGCCTAAATTGTGAAATTAAGATTTTTGGAAAATAAGGTCTTGACTCAAGAGAACGACCTTATGACATGCGTGATGTCTTAACCTGCTTTAATGTGATCGTACCTGTGAATCAATTATGAATAAGACATGAATTATTTAAATTGAAAGATCGTGTGAGTCAGGCTAATATGATATTTTCAGTTCCGTTTCACCAGATGATAATAGTGGCTCGGATGTATTGTTCCTGAAAGGTGCTTCAGTCTGTTTCATCAGATTAAGAATAAGATTATGAATTGAGCAACCTAATGGATAAAACACTAATGGTTTAAAGAGTGGACGAATACGTGAGTCAGGACCAAGGAAGTATTTTCATATCCATCCCACTAGATGATAATAGTGGCTCGAGAGTATTTTGCCTTGAGAAAGTGATGTTTTCATATCTGCTCTACCGAACGATAAAAGTGGCTCAAGTGTGTTGTTCCTAAGAGGTGCTTCAGACTGTTCCACCAGTTTAAAAATAGTGGGGTCCCTAAACTCAACCTAAATAAAATAATAAAAATGGTTATATCTAATAAAGAGGCATATATCAATATTTACCTTATATGTGTACTTATCATATGTTATGAATGTATGTATTTATTTGTATTTTTGACTCTATAGTATTGTTATCTTATTCAGTACGTAGTGTACTGACCGTCCTTTTTATGGGTGCTACTCATTCTCACAAGTAGAATACCCTGATGCTTTTGTGCAGGTCTTTTAGGACCAACTTGATGATTTTACTGCTTTTGATGCATTGTGTGGAGAGGAGTGACTTTTATTTGTAATATGTGTTTGGGCAAAGAGTCATGTTATCTAGATAATGTTTTTACTCATATATCTTTTGGACTCTTTAATCCACGTTATCCCTTAATTTGTATTCTATTATTATTGTAGCATCTAGTTAATCTCAAAACTTGTATTTGTATTTATATAAGGTTCTCTCATTTCTAATCAACTTATTTTACTATAAATGGTATTAGCTTTGTGATTGATGTAAGAATGGTTTGATAAACCAGATGTCAATTACGGCGATAATATCCAATATTTTAATTATATGCTTCAACTGTAAATCAAAATTTTTTAGTAACTAATTTGGGGTTTAACAACTATGGTGTTCTATTTCCTAGTTCTTATTATTATTATTATTATTATTATTATTATTGTGTTTATTTAGTATGTTTATCTTACTAATACTATGCTTTTTTTAGATGTTCTTGTACGAGCCTTTGATGTTAGATGTCTACGCTAGGGCTTGGACTTTGTGAGTTGATTTGGGGGAGGGTTTAGAAAAGAGTTATCTGATACAATTTGGTTGGTGTACACTTAGTATTCAAATATGCATATTCTTTCTCTTTTTGTGTGCTCAAATCTAACTCAGTTTATGATAATGCGTATGTGTGTGTATATATTTTCAAATGTTCATGTTGAAAATTCTCTTTGATTTGTTATGTAATATTGTATTCATTTAAAATCAGATGATATCACACTTGATTACTAGGTCTGAGTTATTTTTTAGGCTTTATTTGACGTTGATAATTTATTAGTAGAATATTATTTATACTAGAAAGTCCCCGAGAGGGGTCGGCTTTGCTGGCTCTCCATCGCACAAACTAATTACTCAAGAAGGGTTGTCAAAGGCGTGGCTGGGAGCTGCTGACCATCCAATTCACCGAAAATTGACCCAATATCAACAGCATTAATACTCTTGCGACCTTCTAACGACGGAAACTTTGACTTACCATAAAGAATGTAGGTAAATCAGAAACTTGGCAATTGACTACTCAAATAAATTTGAGAAGCAGGAGTTGCCGCGCATCAAAATAGAAAACAGGCCTCACAAAGATTATCGTGCGAGGTTTATGCACGTATGTTGTGTTGAATTCCGTCAAGGAAGAAAAATATAACAGCCGATTAGGACAGTAAAAGAGCAGACTGGAGTGGAGTTTTCTCAGGTCTAAATCCGACTCCCGTAGGCAACTTTAATATTACTCGTTCAGCCTTTCTATTTATTTATTTTTCCCATAATGTGATTGCCCGACGGCACAGGGCATTCCACCTGCTCAGCTTGTTATTCAATGACAAGCAACGCTTGAAAACAAAAATAAAGAAATAAATAACAGGTGCAGCATGCACCACACATTAAAATTTAAACTCTTAACTTGAAACAAGGCGAGTTAAATCATTATCGGATGTGACTTGTTAATTTATATTTGCTGATGTGGGACAAGGGTTGAAGTAGGCAGAATGTAGGCGAGAGAACGAGGGAACCTAACAACAATACTCTTAAGTCTTAAGTACTCTGATATTAAGTGTTCAGAGATTCCAAATTACATGAAATTATTTTATTTTATTTTTAAATCAGTTTAAAAGAATATTAAAGGCTTGTTTGGTATAGGATAATTGGAGTCGAAAAAATTCTTCTTATTTTGTACATTTTACATCATGTATTTAATAATAATAAAAATATTTTCAAGTAAATACTCATTTTATAAAATGGATATTCGTCTGATTTTTTTTTTAAAATTTCAAATATGTAATATAAAATATGTAAATTATTGAAATAATTTTTCTACTTCTATTATTGTCATACCAAACAAGTACTAGGTTAGGGATATAGTATTAAAAATTGGACTAAACTGGCCGATAAATTGATCAGTTCTTAGAAGCTTAGAATCAATCAAAATTAGCCAAGAATCGTTTGAATTAGTAAAAACTTTTGGATCGATTAGAAAACAATAGATCGGGTTGGTTAAAAAATCGATTGAGAGCAACTTAATTTTATGTGCAGTTTAAATCTTTATATATTGTATATTTATTAACTTAATATATAATACCGATTCAACTAATTTAAACTATTACTGATCGTATCACTAAATCAGTAAACTAGTTACGATACTGATTTAAATACCCATCTGATTTTTAAAGCTAGGGTACTAACAACCCGCTAAAGGAAATACCACGAGACACAACACAACAGACGCTTTGCAACAAAGTATTTTCACAGATGCTTTGCCAGAAAGAGATATAAAAATTATTGAAAGGCCCCAAACAAACGACAGAAAAAGAGCATCTATCCTATCCCAATGTAGCGTGACCTTTTGTCCACCACCACCCCCGGCCCGGGTCTTGGTCATAAACAACAGCCTACCCACACATGGTCGAGCAATTCTTGTGAAAACGGCATCAATATTTGCTTGGCCTTCGTCCAAGCTGGCATCGTCACGTACTTGTCCCTCCTACAAGCTCCATCATCATTAACCTGCTTGATGTTTTACAAGGGAACAAGAGGGAGCACTTAGAGATTCGTTGACGTGGTCATCGGCGTTGTAACGGTGACGGAAATAAACAGTAGTTTTTTAAATTATAAAATATACTTTTTTTTGATAAATTATCACAAAGTAGTTGACAAAAACAAGTCGACCCCATCTAGAACAAACACCAATGACAGGAAAACTCCTATAGAAGGACTTGTACATTGTGCACTAACTCCTCTATTCTATATGGAAACTCCTTACTACTAAATTTGATCCAAAAGCCAACTTGCATTTTGATAGTCATAAGCATCCACTTGGTGCAGAACGATTGATTGTCAAAAACCACCTTATTCCTAGCCTCCCAAACAGAGCCTACGATTGCGAAGAAAGCAGCCTGCCAAATATCTTTCCGTCGCCCTTTGCTTCGAACACCTAACCAAGCCAGGACATTCTTATCCATTGTTTCTGAAATCACCCATTCGCACCCGATCCATTCACATATGTCATACCACAGTCTCCCCGTCACTCTACAGTGTAGAAAAATATGGTCACACGATTCCTTCTCTACCAAACAAAACGGACAGCTTGCCTCGGCTTCTTCAATAATTCGCAGCCTAACCAGTCTGTCCCTAGTGTTTAGTCTGTGTTGAACCGCAAACCACGACAGAAGCGCCATCCTTGGTGGAGCGGCACTGCCCCACATCAAGCTCGATATCGGTGGAAATTGGCCCATTCCAGCTGTCCTCTGGTACTCAGCCTGACAAAGTGATCTCACCGAGAAAATACCGTCCTCTTTCCCTCCCCACGTGATCGAATCCTGCCTGCTGTTGCTCATTTGAACTCTCTGAATAGCTATACTCAGATGCTGTGATTGATCCTCTTCCCATACGAACAAGGCTCTTCTCCACTTAAGGTTCCAGCTCCATCTTCCACCTTCCCATTCTCCCATGTCCGCCACTTTATCTTCTTTCTGAGCAGAAGCCGAGAATAGTCTAGGGAAGCGGCTCCTCAGTACTCCCTGCCCTGTCCAATCGTCACTCCAGAATCTGACCCTCTTCCCGTCGCCAATCTGAACCTTTAGCCCTGAGTCTGTGTTCTGAATCACGCTACCTGTCCGAACAATGTCCCTCCAAGGTGTCCATCCTCTATGCTCCTGTGGAATATGTAGACACCCAAAGTGATCGCTGGAGTAGATCGATGCTATAATATGCTTCCATGACGCTCCCTCTACTGTGTAGTACCTCCACCACCATTTGAATAGTAGAGCGTTATTTCTCATCACCAGATCCCCTACACCCAAACCCCCTAGAGTTTTAGGCCTCTGAATCACGTCCCATTTGACCAGCGGCAGGCTTCTCCTTTCTCCACTACTACTCCAGAAGAAGTTTCTCTGTATACTGATGATCTCTTTCGCCACACCCTTAGGCATTTTGAACAGACTCATGAAGTATAGAGGTAGACTGTTTAACACACTTTTGATCAAAATCAGTCTCCCTGCTCGTGAAAGAACTTTAGACTTCCATCCAGCTAACCTCTTCTTTATCTTGTCCACTACCGGTTTCCACACTTCCTTTCTGGTTGCATTTGCTCCCAACGGAATGCCTAGATAGTTCATAGGTAACGTTCCAACTTGACACCCCATAATACCAGCCGCCTCTAATTGAAAGCTCGCTCCCACTCCGAGCCCAATAAGCTCCGACTTCTCAAAATTAACCCGAAGGCCTGACAGTAAAAAGAAGCAGTCCATAAGTCTTCGCCAATTTCTGACTTTTTCTAGTGACTCCCCACAGAATACCATTGTGTCGTCTGCAAACTGTAAGTGAGTGACTATGCACCCATCCCTTCCCACCCTAATGCCCTGTAGTAAGTCTTTCTCCACTCCTCTTCTTATGAGTTGGGTAAACGCCTCTACAGCCATAACAAACAAGAACGGAGATATAGGATCCCCCTGCCTTAGACCCTTACCCATCTCAAAAGGTTCCGAGGGTACTCCATTAATGAGGATCGATATCTTAGCTGTTGTGATACTCTCCTGGATCCAACCTCTAAAGACTTTCCCGAACCCCATAATGCTAAGGATGTTGTCCACAAAATCCCATCTGATGCTGTCGTATGCCTTTTGAAAATCCAACTTAAACATAACACCTCTCGCTCCTCTCCTCTTCTTAGCCCATTGTACTATCTCATTGGCTATCAATGCCCCATCCAGAATGCTTCTTCCTTCGATGAATGCCGCTTGAGAATCGCTAACCAAATCGCTGACCACCAGTTTAAGTTTTTGGGCCATAAGCTTTGAAATCACCTTATAGATACACCCCACTAAGCTGATGGGTCTGAACTGGTGTACCTCTTCCGCTTCCTCAACCTTTGGAATCAGCGTAATCAGAGTAGTGTTGAGAGCCCGGGGTAGCCTACTAGTTCTGAAGAACTCCAGCACCGAATTGGTAAACTCACCCCCAATAACATCCCACATTTTCCTGATAAAACCCATATGATACCCGTCGTATCCCGGCGCTTTGTCTGGATCACACGCCCATACTGCCTTCTGCACATCTCCCCTAGTAGGTATGCTATCCATCCTCTGACTCTGCTCAGTTGATATTCTCTGGAACCCGTTGGCTGATATGCTCACCTGTGGAAGGTTTGGTTTCTCGTAAAGCTTTTTAAAGAAAGATAAAATTTCTTCTTTTATTCCTTCTGGCTCCAATACCTCCTGGCCTTCTACTACCAACCTGCTAATGTTGGCTCTCTTCTTTCTGACAGCAGCTATAGTGTGAAAAAATCTCGTGTTTCTGTCTCTCTCTCGAAACCCTCTTATCCTGGATACCTGCCGCCAATACTCTTCTTTCCTTCTGTGCCATTTCCATAATTGCGTCTGCAAGGCGGCTCTTCTAGCAAAGTGTACCTCAAGTGGTGCGCCTCCATTCACAATATTGTCCACTATTGCCATCTCCTCTTCAAACGAGCTAATCCTTGATTCAATATCCCCAAACACCTCTTTGTTCCACTTCCTCAACATCCCCTTCATATCCTTTAGCCTGCTCTGACAAGAATTCCCTTCCATCTTGTTCCAACACACTGTAACGAAACTACGAAACTTAGAGTGAGAGAACCACATATCCCACGAACGAAACGGCTTTTTCCCCCCTCCTCTAGTCACTTCTCTGATGCAAATCGGGTTATGATCCGAGAGAGATCTGCCTAACCCCTTACAATAGATCGTAGGGAATACTGATACCCAAGCCGGACTAACTAGGAATCTGTCGAGTAAACTAGCTGAGTCTCCTCTCTGCCAAGAAAACTTCAAGTTTGCAGGCTTAAAATCAATGAGGCCCATCTTATCTATCCACTCATTGAAAGCCTCAACGCTTCTTTTATCGAACCATCCCCCTTTTCTCTCATTCGGTCCTCTGACCTCGTTGAAGTCCCCCATGACCAAAAGTGGTCTAGTGCAACTTTGACCGATATCCCACAGTTCCTCCCATAAGACTTTCCTTTCACTAGTATCTGAGCACCCATAGACTAGCAACACCCCACACTGGAAGGCCTTTGGGCCCAGTTGACCTTCGATCAGGATCCATCTGCTACCACTCCTACACTTAGACAAAGAGAAGAACTGCGTATCCCACCCAATAATGAGACCTCCACTCCGACCTCGGGCACTCGAGTCTCTCCATTCAATTGATGGACTCCTCCACACCTTCTTTTTCCACGAATCCCGCAAGGACTGGTGTTTTGTTTCAACCAAACCACAGACCCACGGTCTTTCCTTCTCTAACACCCCATTAATACTAGATAATTTTCCAAAAGCTCCAATCCCCCTCACGTTCCAACTGACTATTATCATAACCACTACTAACCACACCTTTACACCTTTCCTCTAGCTCACCCTTCTCAAAACTTCTTTCTAATGATCTTCCTCTGACTTCTTCTTAAACTTCGTAGTCTCTCCTTGCAAGCGTTCTCCTCTTTTGATTCTAGACCGATTTCCTTCCCGAACTTCCAGGTTTCTTCTATCTCCGCCCAATCAATTCCTTCCACTATGTCCTTCTCGTTTTGTACTTGCTCCATCACCACCCCCGCCGATTTCTCCTCTATCCTATGCTTCACACTTTCAAACCCCGGTGGCTTCTCTTTTAGAGATTCCCGAGAAACCTCCGCACTCTCCTCCTCTTCAATTTGTTGTCCCGATCCCTCCTCTCCTACAACACGATCATCATTTTTTCCTCCCTCAGCATGCCTCCACCTATTTATTAGCCTTAATTCTTCTTCAAGATCATGGTCGACACCCGCAAGTTTCGTGTTCACGGAACCCGACTCCCCTTCCTTTCCTTCCCCCTCACTTCCTCCTATATTTTCCCCCATCTCCTCCCTCCTCCAACTGCCAAGTCCTATTTCGACACTACAGTCTCCTTGTGATCGAGCCTCTCGATTCCCATGTCCCTCCCTATTCTGTTCGAAAAAATTTTCACCCAACTCCCCCTCTTTTCCACTATTCCCCCGACAGGCCTCCTCTACTATTCCTTCCTCCCGTCGAAATTTCTGTTGCTGTTGTCCTGTCATCACATGCACGACCCTCTCTCCCTCTCCATCGTGCACGTCCCCCTGACCTACCGGCTCCCAAAACAAAGCTGGCCTTTTATTAATAATATCCAGCGTAAGGTAGCCTTCCCCCCAATCTGCCACCTTTCGGATAGCTCCTGCCACCGAGACCTTGCCATCCCCTGTCACTTCCTCCAATCCCCTATCCGTCCCAGCCTTTTGAAACTTCTTATAGCCGTCGTCCCCTACTGTCCCGACATCCTGCAGCCTGTCTATGGCCCCGCTGGATTGGCTTGCTCGACTTTTGCTTCCACTTGCCTGGCCATTCCCCCTACCTTGCCCATCTGTCCTTCCACTTCCTTCTTTCCTTCCACCGACTATCTTCGGCGCCCTTCCCTGCCCACAATCCTCCCCCTTCAATTCTTCTTCTCTCCCTCCTACGCTACTGCCCGTCGCCTCACACATCAAAACTGTATTTCGGCCCGTCTGACTCGTCCTTGCTAGCACTGTCACCTCTCTACACCGTAGCTTCGAACTCCCTACCACCTGCCCTCCCATGCACTGCCATGCCGTAGCACTAGAACTGCTCGAGGCACCTGACCCGTTCGCATCCATGTTCCCCTGCAAGAACCGCCGGTCATCCACTTCCTTGCCGATTCTCCGACCTCCGGCCACAACCTCCTTGGAATGCTGCCATGGCATGTAGCTCTCCCCCACTTCCTTTATTGTCACCTCTACCGCTACCTCCCGGCACCTTATTTCTACGGTTTCATTAATATCTTCCATGAATGGGGTGTCGATCAGCACCCGAGAGACTGCCAAACTTGCACCGAAATCCTCCTCCTCCTCCCAGCATACCCACGAGCCCCACGGAGCCACCAAAGCGCGCATTGTCTCCTCCTTCCATACCAACACGGGCACACCCCTAACCTCAACCCACGTTCTCCTTAACCTGCAGGCGTCGTCCCTCTTCCATTTCCTAACCACCGGGAAATGGTCCCTTAACAGGCTTTCCTCCTCCATGGCCTTACAGCACTCTACCTTAGATTCGAATGTAATCAAGAATTTAAAGCGGCCAAGATCTCTTACCTTTGTTGCTGTGCTCCAATCACGTTGCAGTTGAGGGACAACAATGTCGGGGCAGAGGGCCTGATAGGACTCAGCCACTACACTTCGCTCCAGCCAATCTATCGCCTCCCTGTCTTCCTGCAGCTCTAGCATGCGTTTGTGTGGTTGGGGGTGCTTATTTTCTGGCCCCCTTGTTACCATGGCAAACGTTCTGGAGTCTCTCGTCGTAGCCTTTCCTCTTCCCTGCACTTGGATGGCCGAAGCTGTCCTCACCGGCCCAATCTTTTGCTCCTCCTTCTTGTTCCCCCTATCAAATAATGCCATACGCACGAAAATACGCACCCCATGAATCGGCATGTTGTTGTATCTCCTCACAGCTTCTCTTGCCTCTCCTTCGGTGGCATACCTCACGAACCCAAAATTTAGGTTTGATGTCTTTCTCTCCCGCCTACTGATGAAGACATCCACCACTCTTCCAGCCTCCCCAAACACCTCCTTGACTTCCCCGGCGGAGACGATCTTTGCCAAATTATCCACAAAAACTGTGAAGGGCTGTCCCGTTTCTTCCCTGGCTTGAGCTGGATGGGTTCGAGGTCTGTAACGGCCTAAATTTGGGGAGGGTCTGTTAAATTTGTGGTAGAAGGTGGCTTGGGATCTAGGTCGCTGGGTTGGATAATGCATGGGATAATGCATGGGGTCTTAGTTTTACGTAATCTAGGTTTTGTTTCTGTCTAGTAATTATAAAATATACTCATATATACTTAACTAAAAAAGGGATGGAAATATAATATTCGAAATTTTTGTCCTTCCGTGGAGGTCGCAAGAGACGATATGTGTTAAACGGAACACGGACACGCCTCTTTCAGCTGAAACGGGTGGGTGGGTGGGTGTGCTATCGGAGGGGCGCCGCATGATTAGCGGGAAAACATTCGCCGCCGCATGTTCTCGGTCCCCGTTGAAGAAAGGAAGCAAATTTCGCGGATGTTTTTGCTATGACTCATCTGTCGTAAGGCGTCTTAGGGGCAAGGGATGGCTAAAATACGTGGACAGTATATTTTCAGTCAGTTTCAAAAAAATGCCATGCAATGGTGTAATGGGGATGGGAGAGGGAGGGGGCATAGGCTTAAGTTTTTTTTTTTTTTTAAAAAAAACCCCACTAAAATAGTCTTTTATAATTCAAATTTAAGATTAAATCTTTATATATAATATGTAATTTTTGCATATTTATTGTTTTTAAAATTAATTTTATATGAAATTAGATTATATAAACACAATTTACGGTAATATTTCAAGCAAATAATAAAATTCAAAGTAGAATCAAGTAAAAGACTATTTGTTTCTACTTTGTATTTTGGTGACTTTTAGCATTTCTTAAATTTAAAAAGACTGTTTAGACAATTGGACCCAATAGACGTGGACAAGTTGCTTACCACAGCTAGAAGCTTTGTTGGGACAAATTTTGCGAAATGAATAAATTGATTTACTCCGTCAAAAATTGTATTTCATGAACCTTATAAATTAGTATTAAAGTTTCAATATCATTCATTTTTGATTAATCTTATTTTTATTAGTCTTTAATTTAAAAATAATATAATTGATTGTAAAAGCATAAGTTAATTTTATAAATTCACCTCAATTCAAACTGACTTTTTAAAATATTCTCTCCATTTTACTTAATTAATAAGATTAATATTATCTAAATAATATTTTAAAATATTTATATCGATTCACATCTATTTTCTTTACCTATGTTAATTTTTAATATCTAATCTCAATTCTGATAAATCTCAAACTATACTAAAGTCGGCATTGATTATCGAAGCTACGGTCGACAACACAAACTTACTGTTAGAGGCTTCAACACCATTATGTCCTCGCAATCTTCAAACAAGGCAGAATGTCCAATCCCAGCGTTATACACTAGATGATCCACTGATTAGTAGCGTGCAAAACAATGACGTACGTCAGTGGAGGTCACGACAAAGTCACAAAAGTATCAATACTTTTGTGTAATTAAAAAAAGAAAAAGAAAAAGAGTCACATATATATATGAGACACACGACCAGACTTATCACAACAACGACGTTTCATTTATATTTTAATTCAACCATTAAGATGAATGTACTTTATTATACGCATAAAATAATTACCATAACGGTATATAAATAATAAGAAACCGTAAATTTATATTCGAGATCTCTCATATATCCAGGATCTCATCTCTCATTAACCACTAATCTCGCGATTAACATTGACATTTAGGCAGCTCAGGTTTTCCGGTTCGATTTTGTCTCGAGCGACGGTGTATTATAAAATTATATCAGTTCCGTCTCTGATCCGTTATACTAACTTTAAAAGTCGACGAACGTGAATCGAAAAGATCACATTCCATTATCAAAAAGGATGTTCGGATCAGAATATATTAGCCGTAGAAAATAAAATTAAAAAAATTATTTTGTCAAATTTATGTTCCTTTCCGCAGTTTCAAATCTGGCGCAAAAAGAACGAAATCAATTTGTATTTTTTGTGCTCCTGATGGACTCGTCAACTTGTATATGATTTTTATCAGCGCCAAATATAAGATCTATAATAAACTAATACTAATTTTGATACGAATAAGTCTAGGGACGACGAACGCTAGTAGGTGATAAACTAATTTAATGATGCAAAGGGTATATATGAGTGGTAAGCTAACTAATTTCGTGGGAAGTTTTTAAAATTAGTTGTTCAACTACATGAAAAGGTATAATGACCTTAAAATTATATTATAAAGGTAAATGAAATTTTATTCTAAGATTTAAAAGAAAAACGAATAAAAAAGTTGATTTATTTATGATAAATCATAAGCTACTTTTTTTAAAATAAAAAAAAAACTTAGTTAGAGCTAGCTTACTAATCTAGTAAAAATTTATTTACCAACTAAATATAATTTTCTTCATTACTTTCTCTGAAAAAAATAACTTACCTCTTTGACGAACCCACCCTAAACTCTAATGTTTGTTTTGTTTTTTCACACCTTTATATCTAGCCCAAATATTTTATGCAGAGAAAACAAAATTATGTAACAAAATTCCTTACTTTTCCATAATTAATTTATTTATTTTCAAGTTAGCTTTTCTGTTTTGCTAAGTAGATTATTTTATTAACAATAGCCAAGGAGCCTTGTTACCAACGGATTACGTTACCACTTTAATTTTCCCACGCGTTCTAAGAAGAAGGGTAAGAAAAACGACACTAATCCTTTGCCTAATTAGGAACAACCCAAAACAAGTCGTCCAGCCTAACCAAGATACACGAGAGGAAACTTTTAAAGCATGGTTCGGTGTTGATTTTGGAGATTAATTAACTAATTAAGGACGGTATTTACGACTTTACTATATAGTTACGTACGAGCATTAATGTCTGCATGTAGCTGGAGAAAGATCGGATGCGGTGGTTAGGTGTTGGGGGTGAATCGGATTCCCGTGACGCAGTGTGCTGGTGTGTTAGTAAGGGGCCTAAGAGTGCACATTGGGAGTTGGGATTCCAAATCGATTTCATTCGCCAGACGAAATTAATTTGGTATGACTTTCAAGTACGCTACAGAGGCAGGGAGAGGAATGGTGTTGCTGATCGGTGAACAAAAATGGGGCTGAGGAGGCTGACGCCATTTGTCGTCATTCATTGCATTTGTCAATGGCGTCATTCATTGCATTTGTCACTGCATTGTTTACACCCCGGGGGGAGGGGCAAGGTATAGCGATCGAAGTAGGCTGCTGGATATATAGACCTAATTGTACTCTAGGGCTCCTTACCCTTCATAGAAAGGTAAAAAAATGACATGCTATAGTAGGTGTTTTTTTATTAATAAAAATTTATTACATGTCAAAAAGAAAAAGTTAGTTACAAGTATATATATATATATACATTCCTTACATTTTCCAAAGTGAGCTATAGTACCATCGACCAATCGCTTGCACTACGTCTTCAACCTTAGAAACATCCGCCCTAATATCAATAGCATCCGTTGGACCTACCAACAAACATTCATCGGCCACTTTACTTAGCTGCACCTCCGTCCTATCGGTAAGCACTAAACGTGCTCCTCTTCGTGCATACTCATACGCTAAATACCGTATGTTATCACGACGGCAATCGCAGCCGATGACAAAAAAAAAAGGTTAATTTAAAGATATGCATATACGTACAGATTTTATATGGTAAATTGGGTATAGTTTTCAGTGACCGGCCTCGCCAACGCCGGAAGACGCGCTGGTGGCCAGGATGACTTTATTGGAGAGATATTCGGTGAAGAAGATGGAGTTTATGATCAAGCGTAAGGACTGGAAAGTGGCAAGAGGAGGGACAAAGATATTAAAGATATATGGGATTGCTGTTATGTTTAAGAATTGGTTTATCAAATCCATGACATGATTTATCATGGTTGGCGCTAGACTTATGATACGAGCCGAAGCCCGAGCATGCAACAGTCCAAGCACCAGTGCAACCTCAGTTGATGCAGCACAGACTGTCGTCAGACCCAAGTGTACTGCTCAGCAGCCCAGGAGACTCAAGGACGGCATCATAAATTAGTCCCTCCCCAGCTTTAGCTTACTACCCCACTTCTTGTCACAGGAGATTATCCCTTTAGTCATTATTTATTTCCATCTAGAAATTGCTACCAGCTGTAGTGCAAATGATAGGGTGAGGTGTCATTTGCTGATTAACAAATATTCCCCAATTTCCGTTGTAACCGTTTAGGCCATGAAATGTACAGCTGAAAGGCAGGAATGAAAAATAATTCTCACCATCTTCCTCCCTTCTCTGCTTCCTCTCCCTAATTGTCTAAGTGGAGCTTGGCTACGCTCGAAGTAGCAGAATTTGCTGCAACTTGCTTCAAATTATCAAATATTAGCTTGTCGTTATGCAACCAACCATAAATCCTACCAAAAGTACACTTACCCCTTCAACACCGCCGTACCTATTCTTACTTATACTCCATCTTTGCCCATCCTCATCCATTTCACTCAAGTATTGAAGAAGTTAGTCCTCCCTCTCTCTTAAGCCTCAATCAGTAGCGCGCCCCCTTCCCCATTTGTGTCATATGATCCATTTTAGCTTCCTTGAAACTCTTATCCTCTCTTTTGCACTCTCCTCTCTCTTCTTTGTGAGAATAATAATGCTAAGTGTTCTTGCATTCCCCAAACCAACCGAGCCCTCTCCTTCTTTATTCTCCATTATCGTTTTCCCTTCTTAAGCTTCGAAAATTCTTTACTTAGGCTTTTCTTTATTTTTCCATAAGTAGAGAATTGACAAGGTGATTCAGTGAAAGATCTTGTTATCTTCTTTCTTGCTCACCCTCTTTCAACTAAGGCTTGTTAGTTACTACCCTCTAATTTATGTTTTGATTTCATATTTTCATATATTAACAAAAATAAAAGATTTATATTAACACTGCCACGGAAAGGGGTTTTAATAACGGTTATTTTAAATCTTTAATAACGGTTCTAAACCGTTATTGAATCGCCTGTTATTAAATCTTTAATAACGATTCATAACCGTCATGAAAAATACACAAAACCCACGAATATGTGCGTAAACTTCATATTTAATAACGGTTTTTACTTAAAAACTGTTGTTAAAAAGGAGTTATTAATAATGGTTCTATGAAAACCGTTATTAAAACTATATGTTTTTTTTTATTTTTCTCTTTTGTTCCTGCCCACATACACAGTTGTATGTTCAAACAATTACCAAATCTACAATGTAAAACAACATCAATTCATACCAAATCTACAATCACACCATAATTTCAGACTTTTTTGTAATTGGTATGCATGTCTCAATACACCAACTATACTTAGGAATAAATATTAGTTGGCATACCACAATTTGGTAGCTCTACCTCCCAAAGTAAAGAGTTCACAGATCTAGGCTGGAAGACCGAAAGATGTAGACGAAATACAAACCTGAAAATGCATGTAGAATAAATAGATCGCTACCTAATACCGTTATTAAAACCGTTACGAGAACTACGAGATCGACCACGTACACTCGTTTTCGTAACACCTAATCCAAGACCCCTGTGTCTTCCAGGGTGTTCTACAATTCCTATAGCCTGTGATACAATGTTATATTGGTCTACCCCCTCCTCACCATCTGACGCTTGAAGTTTGTCCTGTAATTTATATAATATATGTAAAATTAGCTTACATGAATAAGCATAATATAATAGTTTTCTAAAAGAAAAGTAATGAGGGTTTTAAATATCTACAAACTTACAACTTTTGTCGCTGCAACATCTACATCTTCATTAATATATCCATCATCACTGTTGTGTAATACATATAGATGTGCTGCACGGAACATGTTAGGGTTTACACGCCCAAACTGTTTGCCTCTAATACACCGTCCTTCAAATTTGCCCGCATGTCGAGACTTAGGAATACCAAGAGCTTCAGCATTTGACAAATACTTTGTGGAAAACTCAATTGCCTCTTCCATCAGGTAACTCTCAACAATACATCCTTCTGGCCGATATCGATTCTTCACATAACCTTTTATCAACTTCATAAACCGTTCAAAGGGGTACATCCAATGTCCATGAACAGGTCCTAACATCTTTATCTCATAAACTAAATGAACAGTTAGATGTACCATAATGTCAAAGAATAATAAAGTAGTGATTATTCTCGAGAGAATACTGTCCTGTAGTTCTACTACATTGCCTAGGAGTCTTCAAATTTTCCCAGATACATTGAATTTAGAAACGGAATAAAGGGCTAGACTGACCCTTCATTTTCCAATAAAAAAAGGAAAAAGAAAAGACTGCATTAATCGAATGAAAATTTGTATTGGAGGTCGGCAGGACTTACAGCCGTATATTGTGACCGACCGAAGATTACTATTAAACAAACGCCACATTTCATTCACCGTCGGTCTCGAAAAGGCGAAACTAATGAAGAGTTCGAGTCGGAATCCGCGGATTCGTATCTGAATACGAGGAAGTGTCCGATGGCGATGGAATTGTGTGCGACGAAATCTTCCCATCCGTTTTGAAACCAGACTCTGCCTTCTTCCTTAACTAGTTTTACTGGCCATTTTGCTCTGTTCGAGACGTTGAGGTATGCATGAGTGGGGAGACCCTTGCCATGGTTCTTCACGAATTTTTTTGGAAGTGCCTGTGATCACAAATGCAAGGTAGAGATTCCACCGTTCAATTTCCTATAGATGAAATCTGGATGATTTAGGGTTGAACCCTTGATCCCTGGTTGATCAAGATGATGACTGTTGGTCATTAACGACGAAAATTGTTGGTTGTTAAAATCCTAGTTTTCTATAGTGGTGGTAGCCCTCTTTATCATGGATTTCCTGGCTACCGTTTTGCATCAATTAAGACTCCATGTCAATTCTATTAGGGTTCTATTAGCCTTTTTAAAGGGTATGCGTGTTTAAGGATGGTATGTTGATGTAGTTTTTATTGGTCAGTTACCCATTTGTACACCATATACCAAGTGTAATGGGGCATTCTTAACTAACCATAATTATATTTAATAATATGTAATTGTAATATTTTATTTTTATTTCATTACATAAATGATTATAGGATATTTTATGCCTTTAAGATTATCTTGGGTGAGTTTGTAGTAATTACAGATTTTTTGGCTAGACACAATTTAATTATAAAATTTTATTCATGTCTCTTAACTATTAAGTTACACATTGAAAAATATCCTTGTAAAATTTTATTTGGTTCCTAGGTGGGTTGAATTATAAGTCAAGAAATTTTAGTATGATTTTATTCATGTTTGGTATCCTTTTTGAATTTTATATGAAAAATAAATAATTAAGGCAGGCTAGCAAAAAATCATATAAAATGTGTGTTAAAAAAAATCCTAAAACATAATATATAGGTTGTAAATGAGTAAATAGGATATGGAATATATACTTAAGGTATGATGGCTAGAATTTTGGTATGATTTTATTTGTGTTTGTTCAATAATTTTTCAAGAGTTTAAAAATAATTTTGGTGTTTATTTTTACAATTACCTTAGAAGTTTGTTAGTTAACTGTTAGGTCAATATTTAATATATCAAACATCTTTTTATATTCATGAAATTTTACAAGTGAGTTTAAAATATTATTTTAATATTTTTTTCATATCTATTCGGGGTGTTACAGTATTGCTTTGTTTTCATTTAAAATTACACTTAACCTCTTCATTTTGGTTATTTTTGCTAAGTGTTATTAAACTTTGTTGAACCTATAACCAAGACTCGTCTTCTTCTCTTTCTCCCCATTCTCTTGTTTTCACTTAAATATTACCTTTTATTTAGCCTTTATTTATTTTTAAATAGACAAAGAAGGTTAGATTTTTTGTTAAATTATGAAGTTATCATCTTTTGTCTCCTCCTCTTATGCCTCCATTTTTCGAAGGCATTGAAGTTCTTTTGGCAATTCTTTATTTTTATTATGCTATTTTTCCTAGGAAAGAGGTAACACATATGCTCCTACTAAATATGTTAAAATTATGTGATAGCATGATTGATGCTTCCTATGTTATGCTTAAGTGTAATTCTTGAAACTATACGTGCACCATGTATTGTTATTAATTTTGCTAAGTATGCGACTGTGTATTTTTATGCAAGAGCATGTTAAATTTATGCATTTTAATATATGCATGATAACATGCTAGAATAGGGTTGTTGTGTTAAAATAATTATGCGTGATTGAGTTTTATGTGCTAAATGGGTTTAATTGTGTTTCAAGGACAACATGGTAAATTTATCACTTTTGAAATTTCTTAGAATCGAAATTTTATATTAATGAACCTATTTTAATTTTATTTAGTCATATCATAAATTTTTATTAATTGTAATAACAATTGGTAGTAAAATAAGAAATTATTTAGTATTTAACATAAGGGCATTTTGGTTGTTTATGACTAATTATGCCTAAAAGTATGAATAATTAGATGAGGATGGCCTTAATGGATTTCTAGGTTAACCTTAGTGTTGAATTTTATTTTGGCTTGGACCATTAACTTTATGATGGACTTAATATAATTAGAAATAAAGGGAAAATGGGTAAGTATGAAATTGGATTCATTACACACTATGTGATATGTTATGATCATTTTATTAAGATATTAATATTTAAATTGGAAGTCCTGGAGATTTGGGAATGGTTGCTCTTGTAACACCCCGATTTGATACGACAATATGGGGGTTACCCTAGAATACTTTCCAAAAAATTTAGAAACTTCCTAAAAGGGTTACAACCATAAATATTACTCCACGAACAACACGTTTAATTGTGAAGTTTTTATAATGGAATCACCAAAAAGATAGTATATCATGTTGATATAAATAGCCATATTAATCCTTATAAAAGTCCTCTCAATTTGAGGGTATTGCATTCACCCTATTCAAAGAACGCAATATATTTTATCCCAAGAATCGTCCCGCTAGGCCACTGACTGGCTCTTTTATGTTCAACTCGCAGTCATGGGTTCATTCTTATACAATTTGTAACTTCCCGAGTCGATATGACCATGCAGGGGCTACCCTAGAGTGATTTTGGATTTATTGGTCAGCCCTATAGACCAACGCAAGTCATTTTAAATTGTTTTATCCTCACTCATGCACTTTTCAAGATTTTTTTAGAAAATTTCTAAAACTTACCAGGAGGGTCTCACATCCTAAATATTGTTACATGACTGGTGATATAAGTAGTCATATCAATCCTTGTAACACTCCTCTCAATTTAAAAGTATTATAGTTCTTTAGGGTTAGCTACCCTAGAGACGAGATATAAGCCATCGATTTGGTTCGGTGTTTTCATCAAATGCCTCGACATTTTAGCTAAATCCCTATTTTACTCTATAGGTGGTTTACAGGTCCTATAGAGGGTATTAATACTTAAGAATTATGTGTCCTAATAGGGAAGGATATTATATTATTTTGTTGCACCACTATGATTGGATTACTTGTTGCATGTACCACACGACCATCACAATGTAAGAAGAGCATAGTTCCGGTAGGCCGCATAATGTGCTTTGCCCTATTTCATGTACTAATCATTTTCGATAGAAGCCCATAGACTGTGCCGTAAAAGCTTTCTAATAGAAACCAAATTAAGCATCGTAATGAAGTGTACCTGAAAGTCGTAGACACTAGAGTCAAGCAATGAATCTTGCGCACGACATCCTCTTCTTAAGCCTCCTTTCTTCATATACTCTATAAACCTGCTAACCTTAAAGTCCCTAAACATATAAACAATCACTATGATAGAAATTTCATCAAATTGCGCCATAATACTAATATTACCCTTGGGATAAACCCCAAAGACTAGATCTTGCTCTTCAAATATGCAATCCAAAGTGCATCATTCGCCATTTTTCAAGCTCCAAACAGACAAAATATGAACATTAATGCACAATATACAAGAGTGATGATTCTAATTACAAAACACAAAATTAACTAAACAAAAATATAGAAAGTGGAGGGAAGATGATTAGAGGGAATAGATAACCTGAATACCGGAAAACCTAGAAAAATAGGATGCTAATTGCACTTAGCTACTGCCATGCTTCGCATAGTGATTGTCGGCAATGCTGGCTGCTTTCGCTGGAGGCCAAAGAAAGATTGAACAGTGAATAAAAGTTGACCCGATCCTTACGAAAATGTGGTCCGCTAAAATCTAAAAAATTCATTAATCTAATATGAACCTGAAATACTATGAAAATTTGTAGTCTTTACTTTTGGAAGGTTAACTTTTTATTTGGAATCTAATCCTAAAATTCTAGTTTAATCATTTTTATTAACTATTCATCTGTAATTTAAATAAATTGTTAAAATTATTTATTTCAATTATTTTTACCTTTTTATTTTTTTTTTATCTCTTGTCATTAACTGGTTATTTTATTTATTTATTAATTTTAACCGAATATACTAAACTAATCGAACGAAATCTAAAATACAAATAATCCTAGGCTAACCTATTTCGTGTCATCTCGCTCTCTCACGCTACTACCTTCCATGCTGTTTCATTTTTTAGGTAAAAGATGGGGTGTCGCAGTGAAGTTATGTCCAGCTCAAATTAGGGTCAAGAAGCAAGTTCAATATTAATTGTAAAACTCAGTCGGCTGTTTTTATTTCGATATTTAATGGCATTCCAGTTGTTGAGCTTGTGATACAAGAAGAAGTAGGAAGAAATATAATGGCGGGCAGTTGTTACACAGTACTTCAGTCAAAACAAGTCAACTTAAATCGTTGACGAGTCGGACTGAGTCGACCCATTCATTTACAGCTAGTTTGGTTGATGGAAATAAAATGGTAGGAATGGGAATTTAGGTAGGAATTTAAATATGTTATTGTTTATTTTGAAGGAGTGGAAATAAAAATGGGATTGGGAATGGAAATTGGGGATGTCTATTCCCACCAATTTATTCCTTGGGGGGGTATGGTATTAGAAGAGTGGGAATTGGGATTGAAAATAAAAAGACCAAAATAACCTTATATTATGTATAATATTTTATTAATAATATTAATTATAATAATAATGATGATGATGATGATAATTATCTTTATAATAATTATAACTATATTATAATTATCATTATATAATTATTATCTTTATTATAATTCTAATTAGTATAATAATTAATTATAATTAAAAATATAATAAAGATAATAATTATAGTAATAATTATAATTACAATAAAGATAATCATAATTATAATAATAACTATTATTGTAAATATTATTTGATATAATAATAATAATAATAATTACTATTATCTGATCTGATTGTATTGAATCAGATCTAACCTAATCGGATCTGATCTAATATTATATGATCTATTATAAGGAAAATAGAGTTGAATAATGGAAAAAAAAAATTGGTTATATATATATATATATATATATATATATATAACTATAAATATTATAAATATAAGAATAATATTTTTGTAAATTTATGACTATATTTCCAATTTCATTCCCACGTACCAAACATAGGAAACTTTTATTCCCAAGTTAATCCCATCAAATACCAAACATGGGAATGAGATTAAATAAACCAATTCTCACTTCCTAATTCTCATTCTCATTCCCACTCTTTAATTCCCAAACTTTTATTCTCATTTACCAAACGGGCCGTTATAGTTGTTGTTGCGGGAATTGTTGTGCCTAAGGGGAAGGGTTGAAGTCGGCGGCGTTGTACCGGAATGGGATCGAGAACGAAAAGAAATAAAAAAAAATATATAATAATTTTTAAAATGTGAAGTATGTTTATATATTTTTTTGGTATTCAAAAAAAAATCTATATATAGATGTATAGTAAAAAGTAATTTATTTTATATGGAAAAAATAAAGATAAAAATAAATAGTAGATTTAATTTTTTTTTAAATAATTATTTTAGGATATGATAATTTAGGAAGAAAATAATTTATTTAATTTTTAAACGGAGAAAGTATATATTAAAGAGGCGGAGGGGGGGGGGAGGGGGATAGGTTTCCCGTTGTTTAATTTTTAGGATATGTCTGAGCCAAATATTGAAGTAGGCACCAATCGTGTTTACTTATTTATTGTTCATCGAGTAGGCCGGATAAGCTAAGCAGACCGCGGAGACACTTTTGTCTCTTACTGCATAAATTTTGTCCGGACGCCGTCGGTCGCGAGAGATGAGATGCACCCGCCGAGACTGACTCGCTTTCGAAACTCTATGCTCATAAATATATACAATCACACGATCGTTCAGCTCCTGCACTCTCGCCCGTCCCCGCAGCCTCCTCGCTCCTTGCAGTGGGGGCGTATAAATAATACTGGCAAGTCGTGACGCACCGCGGTTACTTTTGTAAATTAAATGAATGTAACCACGCCTGAATTTTGTTTATTAATAATTCATACCATACGCCTGACATAGTTTAAAGCATCGTTGGTTATTAAGTTTTCAATGATTCTTGATCGGCGCCGGGGGGGTGGAAGGCAAAATAAGTTTCCGACAATCGTGAAGCACCTGAAATCATTATTTGAAATCTGATCGTAAAAAACAGGAAGTCGGAATATTAAAAGGGCCGCTGAAAGAACCACCACACAGCGCGTTACAAGTTACAACAACTAAAATGATTTCCCGGATGCTTTCCGAGAAGGAAATAGTACAAGATTCTTGAAAGGCCCGCTAAAAGAGTATCAATTCTGCGATATACCAATTGAGGGAAATAATCTTATCTTTAGCCGGAGACACTTTTTTTTTTTTTTTTTTAACTTTCTATTTTTATCCCTCCCTCTCCCTGAGGCTAGTCAGCTTTCTTTCCTTCCCCCCTCTTGACCGTACACAGCAGCCTAGAAACATGGTCGATGAATTCTTGCAAAAACATCTTCCAGATTTGGGTGACCTTCATCCAAGCTGGCTCCGTCACGTACCTGTCTCCTCTGCAGACCCCATCGACCACCGACTTGGCACACTCTTCTGTTTTTACGAGCGGAAGCCAGCTTACTAGTAGCTGCAATAATGTCGTTTGGAGGGAGGGGGGGGGGGAGGGAGTTCATGTGAGTTTAGCCAGTTGGGTCGACATAAAGGGTAAAAAAAAAGTAATTAGAGAAAGTTATAATCGGAGAAGATTGAGTTAATTTACCTCGTTGAGTTGTTTCGCCCATTTTTCTTGTGTCAGCTCGGACTCTACAAATCCCGGGGTCACGATCGTTACTCCTACGTCAGGAGTAAACTCGAGCCTTAATGACTCAAATAATGCCAACGATGCTGCTTTGCTCGCCTAATATGGAAATGAATTACACACACAAAAAAAAGGACATTTAGCCAAGAGGGAGGGAAAAAAAGAGATACTCATTTTGTAGAAAAATAAATAACAATAACAAGAATGAAAAAAAAAAGAAAAAAAAAAGACGCATTGTACGCTATATATGTTCAACAGTGGAGCAGATAGCCAGGATGTGACAGAGGAGACGACGACAATCTTCCCCTTGCTGCGCCTCAGATGAGGAATAGCAAATTTTGTCGGATAGATGTAACCCCATATATTGATATCCTGTAGGAGCATCCAAATTAATTAGGAGGCCACAACCATAAACGACGACGTCACGTCGGTTAGTATACCTTTCCGGCTTCAAAGAAAGATAGTCAGAGGCTTTGGTTTGTTCTATCGGGCCTAAAGATTAGCCGAAAATTAAATTATCGAAGCTAATATTTGTTCCGTCGGCGACGGCACAAACTTACAGTCAGATGCTTCAGCGCCGCTATATCCTCGCAGTCTTCGAATAAGCCGACATGCGAGATCCCGGCATTGTTCACCAGATGATCCACTGGTAAGGAGGCGGGTAAAACAACGACGCACGTTAGTGGAGGGAAATGCATGATACAACTTTGCCTGGATAACACTCGCTTATTATCCTCGTCATGCGATTAATTTAGCTGCGTTGATATATATTAGTATATATATATATATATATATATATATATTCCTTACATTTTCCAAAGTGAGCTACGGTACCCTCGACCATTCGCCTGCAGTCTTCAATCTCGGAAACATCGGCCCTGATAACAATGACATCCGGCGAGCCCAACGACAGGCACTGATCGGCCACCTTACGCAGCCGCGCCTCCCTCCGTGCCGCAAGCGCCAGGCACGCTCCTCTCCGCGCGTACTCATACGCCAGAAACTGAAATCGTTGCCGCGCGCCGACAACAAAGCCGTTAAATTCAAAGTTAGGCGTTCGCTCGCAGATCTAGCTAAATGATTAATTACGGTAAAATCGATCGAGGGTTTAAATTTCAACGGTGACAGACGGACTGACCTACCTCGCCGATGCCGGAAGAAGCGCCGGTGATCAGGATGACTTTCCTCGACAGATCTTCGGCGAAGAAGATGGAGTTTGCGACGAAGCGTATGGACTTGAAAATAAGGTACGGCGGCAGGAGGAGGCATAGGGATATTATTGTCAGCGGGAGTGCTGTTGCGTTCAAGAATTGGTTTTTCAAATCCATGGTCCTCGATCTGCAGTTTCAGACTAGGACGGATATCCGCCTATTTCCCGATGAGGGCTTTATTTTCTCTCTCTCTCTGTCTATAATGCTCGTAGGGATCTTTTCTGTTGGAGATTGAATTCAGTTTTATAGAGGTCACCGACAAATGTAGCAGCAAAAAAGGAAAGAAAGAACAAAAAAAAAAAAAAAAAAAAAAAAAAAACGACCATCAGCCATCTATATGATGTATTGATGATCACCGGCGGACGTTGGCTTTTATTAGCATTAAATTTATTTAACAACCAGTTTGAAACATAAGTTCTCATTTTTTTATGACTCAGCCCAGTTATCCTCATTATTTATTACATTCCTATCTTATTGTTCACGGGATACCGTCCCTCCTGACCTGCTTCTAATGCACCTTACCTTGGCTTCAACCCCTCGCAGGCAGGCGGGGGAGGAATTATCTTCTTTTTCCCTCTTTTTTTTCCCCCTTCTTTCAGTTCATTATACGCATAAAAAATACATCCTGTACACGTATTGCAACGCTTTTTATTTATAAATTATTTTTATTAGATTGGAATAAATAGAATCGCATCGAATTCTTGGTCTTGAAAAGCATTTCCATCGCGAAATACAACGTCTCGTGATATGCAGCTTCTTACAATTTCATATTTCTTTTGTTTTGTTTATTTTTCCGTAGTTACACCAACCCGGGCTCAGCCTTAAATTCTAACGGTCAACAACTTTTTTCAAGCCACCAGTTATCACGCACAAGTGGTCGACAAAATCTTTGGAGGCTATCTGGCAAAATGAAATATAGACGACTCATTTAGCATATAATATTGAATTTAGAATACCTATACATCCCGTCAATACTCTGGACTGGGACACAGAAAAGTACTGCGTCAAATCTATGCAATTTTACGACTTCTAATTCCCTCTTCTTCTTCTTTTCTTTCTATATGAATAATTTTGTAATAATATTTTATTATATCATTTCATATATTATGATACAAATTATTAAGATGGCCATAACAACAATAATAAATTACAAAACTTAATTTATTTATTATATTAAATTAATAACAATTAATATTAGTATAAATTATAAACTTAAGTAACTTAGTTCAGACCCGATATAACCTTAAAAAAAATCAAACACCTCCTTAAAAAAAATCTATAGAGACAAATCAATCACAAACCTTAAAAAAAATCTGACAGGTTAGATTGCCACCGGGGCCAAAATGACCTAACTTAAAATAGATATGGTCCGAATCACTATTACTTGAATTGGGCCCAAACCTGAGGACACCTAATCTGATTGCATGCTAGGCTCGATTTTAACTCGATCCTAAGTTAATCTAACCCAAACTCCACCCACATATGATATTGTTACCACCTCTAAATAAAATGACTTTCCGAAAATACAAGATTCTATTCACCTATTTTCCTCTTTATCCTATGTGTTCAATTTACATTGGTCATATGTCCCATACTATTATACAAAGAGAAAAGGCACCCTCATCATGTAGGCATGATGACAGGGCAGGTTTTGGTCAGATACCTCTTATCTGTTTGCCTTACCCGGTAGAAAAAAAACTTATATATTTATGTTCAAATCCGTACTCGAACTTAAATGATTGTCCGTTAATTTATGTCTAAACACACCGGGTACTTGATACATGCATGTCGGATCAATCTGTTACCTTGTGGATTATCCATTATTTGAGCAATCCTTTGTCTAGTGGGTTTTTAGTTATCCCTTTACCTGTTTATTCAATATATATAATGGCCGGCCCTAACTTTCAAGAGGCCCTAGGCGAAAAAAAATATCGAGGCCCTATATTATATATATGTAAAATATATATATATAACTTTGTTGATTAAAAAATAATAGATGGTTCTAAAATTATTATTAAATTTGCACATCAACAGGATCAACTATATTAGAATATTTTTTTCCCTTAAACAACACAGCAAGCATCGTAGCTTTAGCTTGGGCCTGACATGAAGGTTTTCTTTTTTATTTTTTAAGGAAAAAATTGCTTTTTTTTTTAAATCGAACCACCGCCTTGCTTTATTAAACCTACGCGCTTCTACCTCTTCAACTGGTTGTGCTTTTACAGCTTCTTGATGTGTTACTTTTGTTTTATATATATATATATATATATACATATATATTTATAATAAAACTAGGGGCCCTGTTATTTGGGGCCCTAGGCGCGGGCCTAGTTTGGCTATACCCGGGGCCGGCCCAGTATATATGAGTAGCAAAATAGGAAAGCAAAGTAAACTATGATAGCAACAATAATACGTAATCTCAGAAGCTAGAAGATAGTATTAAAATAATTAAAAATAAAATAAAAAACTGGAACAACACAAGTTGTAAGCCACCAATTTTTTCAACTAAATTTTTTAGTTTAAATCAAAGATTTGCAGAGGATAAATGATATTGGGGGTTACTTTTTTACACTAAGTGATAGGGTAAAGCGTTTTTCAAGCTTATCTTGACAACTAAAGAAAAGAAGATACCGATCAATTATATAAAATATTAAGAAGTCCAGATATATGTATGGTAAAGAAATACATGTCGTGAGACTTAAAAAAGTTGAAAGAGAATACACCGGACACAATCGATGTGGCTCCAGATGACCTTAACTCACGGTCATTAAACTCAAGGCAAACAGAACCTCTCCACGTGGTGATCCAAAGACCATGCACCGGACACACCCCTCTGTAAATGTGTAGTAATATTCCAGCACATGTAAAACGTAGAGCGTTTATTTAGGGATTGAAAGTCCGTTCATGAAAATCAAAAGTGTCTTGTTCAAATCCTCATTTTCTTATCTTGTTATTATAATACTTTTATAAAGTTACCACTTATACAACAATTTGTACTCTTCTTTTTTCTTTTATGTACTTTATCACCCTAGAATGAAGGTTTAATAACAATTTTGAACTAATTTTAATAACAGTTCTAAAAGTGCCATAAAAATCTAAAATATAAACAAAATTTGGATAACAATTAGGCTTTTAATCAAGATTATACCCAAAAACCGTTATTAAAATAAATGGTTCAATAACGTTAAAATCCTAAAAAATCCTAACCAAATCTCGATAAATTATTATTTAAAACCCTAAATAATTAATAATTAATATTAAATGCATGATTTAATAGCGGTTTTCTCCCAAAAATAATATTAAAACGTACATGTTAACATTACATATGTGGTATATGCAGTAATTAAGCCCTAATTAGTATTTAATGAGCATTTAATTCACATTTTATCAATGATTTTCTCTAATAACCATTATTTAAAACACCTAAAATATATTAATTCATTGTGGTTTTAATAATTGTTTAGCAATAACCGTTATTAATCTCTCATAATTTTTTTTATAATTAATATAATTTTGTTTCACCCACATACATAGTTGTATGTTCGAATTTACTAAAACTACAATATGTAACAGAACACCATATCATGCATATCTTCCTCCCAAATAATAAATATATAAACTTGTAATTGATACATATCGGTCCATTAGGCATATCCAGGAATGAAAATTAGTAGGCATACCACAAGTTGGTAGCTTTACTCTCCAAATTCAAAATTTATAATTAATATAATTTTGTTTCAACCCACATACACAGTTGTATGTTAGAATTTACTAATACTGCAATGTGTAACAAAACACCATATCATACGTATCTTCCTCCCAAATAATAAATATATAAACTTGTAATTGATACATATCGGTCCATTAGGCATATCCAGGAATGAAAATTAGTAGGCATACCACAAGTTGGTAGCTTTACTCTCCAAAGTCAAAGTTCATAGATCATAAAACCTAATTATTAACAACTTATAAACACTTGCACGCGTGTATGTGCATCTTCAATTGCATACATGAACAAAAGACATATGAAGTAGTATAATATCTCAAATTTAACCTACCCCTAATCCCGAATAACTAATATTTTAACCTAACTCTAATTTAGTAATTGGTTTTTTAACCTAACCCTAAAATCAAATGATTCATATTTTAATCTTACCCTAATTATTTAATCTAGAAGTTTAATTTTAACCCGAACCTAATTTTCTTCTTCTACATATACTTTTCTTTTCTCCTCAATTTGCCCAATATGATCAAACTTCCTACCTTACCCTAACTTATTGTGGTGACACTCCAACGTCACATCTTACCTTAGTCAAACGTATGCTAGATGCTCCATTTCTCTAGCTTCCTCGATGTGCTTCATAACTCCTATATATACCCACCTTATACTCTCCTTATTTTATTTTATGTCTCCTTGAATCCCTTCATCCATTTTGAGCTTCAATCTACATCGTCCCTGTGAAAGCTCCACTATTTTCATGCAGCAAGTTTACATTTTTAATCACCCCTAACATTACTCAAGCCTTGTTGCAACATAAACATATGTCAAACACCCATACCTATGTGCAAGTTTACATTTTTAATCACACCTGACATTACTCAAGCATTGTTGCAACATAAACACATGATATACAACCATACCTATGTGACATTCACACGCAACAAACATTTAGTTATGTTATTCCTTCATGCAACCTTCCCCATTCACCAACACTCCCCTAATTGCGTGATATACCAACACAAAACATCCCTAATTACATCACTTCTTCACACTACCCACCATTTTTGCATCACCATCTCATGCCTATCCAACCCCATTAGCTCCAACCACTCACGCCACCACTCCTCCACCAGCGTCAACTACTAATGTAGCCACAACCTTCAAGTGTCACCCAACCACACATGACCACCCCTTGTTTGTGTTGACAAGCCCTGCAAAAGCCCCTTGGTTGTGTCACTAAACCACACAAGTCTCCACCATATGGGATACTCTCCCAAGCAACTTCAGAACCTCAATTCACTTTGATTTTTTCCCATTTTCCATCCTTCTTTGCCTCTTTCCATAACTATTTTGCCTAAGTTATAATTATTTGGAATTTTTTATTAATAGGTGATTTTTTAGTGGTATTAGAGGAGCAGTCTTAGGGTTTATATATGCTTAGACATTGGTGACATTTTAGATAATGATACATGTCATAACTAGGTTTTTGTTTGTACTGTGTAATTTCATATGAAATCCCACATTTGGTATTATCATATGGATTATTTCATGATGATAATTTTTTTATATGGTATGTTGTGTCATATTATGGAAGGATCAGTAATATATGAAAGTATGTGTTTATGTGCATTGGTTGGATAAACTTGTCTTATAAATCGAATAAGTTGGCATGATACAAAATGGGTTATGATTTTTGATTCATATATACTTTGGGTTAAGCAAGTTCATGATGATATGTTTTGGAAGTTTAAAATCATTTATATTAAGACTCATACGATTTTTTGTGAAAATATAAACATCTTGGCACTCTTAAGGTTATTTTGGTCAATAAGGGCTCAAATGGAATATTTAGTATTTTAATGTGTCAATTGGTTTTAAATATGCTAATAATATCATATGGAATACTTGGATTAATTATAGGTGGTATAAAGTATATCATATGAGGAAATAACTTAAATTGGGAATATTGACCTTAGAAGTAGGGTCGTTATAGCATGTGTAAAACGTTAGATCTAGACCTTGGTTTGTATATATGTTGTTAGTAATGTAATTTTAGAAATATTCACAAAATTTGGTGGCTGCATGAGTCTTATGGAGAAATTTATGTCTGACTTGTGAAATTAGGGTTTTGTAAAGGCGGGGATCTTACCGCTTCTATAAGAGGGTTGAGTTATATTTTTGGATATGATATTAATAATTATATTTTAGGAATTTTTATTAAATTTGGTGGTTAAATGACTAGTATGTAATAAGTTATGGTGAGATTGTTGGCTTATGTTTTTTTTAGGGAAACATGACCTTTATCCATAGTGGATGTCCCAATTTTCTAGTGATTATGTTTTATGTGATTTGAATAATTATGAAGAGTATGGATTATATTCCTTGCAAATCTATATTTTCTTTTTCATGATGATGTTAAGATAAATAATAATAGATAAGATATTATTCACTTGAAGTGATTGATTACGTGAGTCGGGACCAAGGTATTATGTGCGTTCCAACGAATGATAATAGTGGTTCAAGAGCATTTTTTCCTAAAAGGTGCTTTAGACTATTGCATTGGTTAAAGAAAAGTGGTCGGGAGCATGTTGCCTTGGTATATGTTGGGTTTATTTAACCAGATAATAATAGTGTATCAGGAGTGTTTTTCCTTGAGATGTGCTTTAGACAATTCCATGAGTTAAGAATAGTGGTTAGGAGCGTATTACCCTGTTATATGTTGAGTATGTTTCATCAGTTGATAATAAGACCTTAGAAGTGTTCTTCCCTCGGAGGTACTTTAGCCCATCCCACCGTCTTAAAAATAGTGAGGTCCCTAAACTCAACATAAAAAAGAGTATGGATTGTGATTATACGTAATAACTATAACACCCTAAATTTTATTAGTTAAAATTTTAACTTTATAGCATAAGCATATTGCCAAAATAACTAGTTGTTACTGCCATAATTGACACAAGCCTTGCTTAACAAATGATCATTATGTCAATCACAAGGTAAAATAGTTAGAATGTAAAACATGATAAATATGAAATGAGATAAACTTCATAAAAGTGAATATAAGTTGGAGATTAACTTTGATTACAATATTTAAAATATAGATAAAGGGATATTAAGGATCTAAGAGTCAAAAAAAGGTATCCAGGTAAACTATCATTTAGACAACATGACTTTATGCTAAAAAATCCAATACAGAAAATTATTCCACCCAACACAAAGCATCATGAGCTATAAAATCATAAAACGGGTCATCATCAACCTACACATGGACATCAGGGTCATCTACTCGTAGAAATGAAGATTAATAATAAAAAGGATGATCACTACACTATGTACTAAGTAAGGTAACAATATAGTTGAGTAAGGGGGATTCATAAAGAAAATAAGCATATATGCTAGATACGTAAAAAATACAAGGTTATTATTGATCTAGTTTTTATTATTATATATCACATGATCCATTATTTTATTAACATTGAGCTAAAAGGCCCTATCATTCTTAAATCATTGGAACAGTTTAAAGCACCTCTCAAATACAACACACCTGAATCACTATTCTTAAACTAGTGGAATGATCTAAAGTACCTCTTAGGGACAACACATCTGAGCCACTATTATTTTCAAGTGAAACAAACCCTTATAACACCTCAGCCCAACTCAAGTGATCTTTTGTAACACGCCAAATTTTACAATAAAAAAAGTTTGTCATACAATGGAATCTTATAACCAAAATACCGGGTGTTACCATTGTAATCATCGTAAGTATAGTTTACCATACCATTGTAACTCAATTATAAGGCAAAAAACCATTATAATAAAAAAAAGGATTAAATAGACACGAGAACATATTTATAAACATAAATATGAGTTTGAAGATTAGCTTTAAGTATAATATTAAAATTTAAACAAAAGATATATCATGGAGCTAAGAGTCCAAAAAGGTATCCGAGTAAAACTATTCTCTAGATAATCTAACTCCATGCCCAAAACTTGATACAAAACACCACTCTACCCCACACAAGGCATCTTAAGATGAAAAATCGTCACGTGGTTCCTATTTCACTTACATACAGTCATTAGAGTTTCTTCTCGTGGGAATAAGCATCACCCATAAAAAGAATAGTTAGTACGTTGCGTAATAATTAAGGTGACAATACTGTTGAGTTAGGGATATAAACAAATACATGTGTTCACAACAAAGAATAAGTACACATGCAAAAATATAAAATAACACAAAATGTAATTTTCTCCTTTCTAGAGAGAGTATGGGACACATGTGGTAAACAAATTCTTCTTCCATTGTCTTGTGGTGCTAGTTCATGCCTAATGCCCATTTCCTCCATATCCAATCGAGAATTGATTTCATCTTTAGTCTTTCGTGGAACATTAAGTAATGTACCAATAAGGCTATCATGAATATTTTTTCTCGATACGCATTACATAGAGGGCATGCCTCGCGTTTAGAGATTCCTAATACGAAAGGTTGATATATATATATATATATATATATCTTCTTCCACTCAACTGATGGATTCTTATCTTTATTCTTCTTTCCAAACTGCACCTTCAAATGTTTCATCTTCATATACACTTGTCTACCCGTCAACAGGATTGGTGCATGCTCTTCTTTTGAAAAGCCATTAAAAGCATTCCTTTTACCTATGATGATGATAATCCTTTAGTAAAAATCTACGATACTCGAGAAAAATAGTCTTATGGTCATGCATTAGTTGAACAAATGAAGTGTTATCCTCACATATCGGGCATCCGTAATGGCCTTCTACACTATAACCTAACAAAATACCATATGTCGGAAAATCACTTATAGTACAAAATAACATTACTCTCAAATTAAAATTTTCCCCACTAAAAGCATAAAATACTCTAACACCCATGTCCCATATGAATTTCAAATCATCAATCAAAAGCACCTAATAAATATCAATATTATTCCCCAGTTTGTTAGGCCCCAAAATGAGTAAAGAAAGAATCATATACTTGTGTTTCACGTAGATCCACAGCAGTAGATTGTATGTAACCAAAATCACCAGCTAAATACTATATTTGCCTTGATTGTGTGGATTCATACCATAATTAGAGAGTCATAGACACAATTTTCTTGGTTCTTTACCAAATTTAGGAAACAAACCATCAATCATTATCCATTGTGGAGAGTTAGATAGATATCTCAAAAGCTCATCATCTATCTTTTCACCAGCATTTCATCTCAAGTTCTTCACATCTTGGACATCATTAAACATCCATCTAAATCTTAGCATTATAGGAAAATACCATAACACTTTTGATGGCACATTATTCTTCTTGTATCATGGTGCCTTGAATTCTTGATTAGAAAAATTATCTAAACAAACATATTCATTATGAAATAATATACAATCATTAAGGCATGCATATATCTTGTCATAACTCATACTCATATATGAATGGGTCTTTTTCACTTCATATGTATGATCAGGCAGAACATTATTATTAGGAATCATTTCTTTCACAAGTGTCAATAATTTCGTGAAACTCTTATCAATCTATCTATTATATGCATTTAAGTCGTACAATCTTAAAGTAGCGGATAATCTAATAAAATTCTTACAATCACTGTACAAAGGTTTTTCTCAGTCACTCAGTAACTGGTCAAATATTTTTGGACAATCCCGAATACTTGTAATCCCTCAAAATTTTAAAAACCTATAATTTAATAAACAGCTTTTATTTGGGATAAATTAACTTTTAAATCTATTTAATTATTTTATGGAGTTTTGAGTATATAAAATTAGATAGGAATATTTAATAAATTAAAATAAATATTTTATTATTTTATCGTACTCATTTTATTTAAATAAATTTCCAAACTAATATTTTCCTAAAATTAACTTTTTAAGACCATATATTAAATTATATTAAATTAAATTATTAAATAAATTTATTACCCAAAAATATTACATTTTATTATTTTATAAATTAAATTATTTTATTTTTCCCATTTTCCCTTTCCTTTTTTTCCCTTTTTTCCTTTTCTTTCTCCTTTTTCTCCTTTCTTTCTTTTTCCTTTTTCTTCCTTCGAGCTGTCAGGCCATGGCCTACCTCCCCCCTTTGTGCGTTGGGTCATTGGACCATCTCTCCCTTTTTCCCATCCTTTCTTTTTCTTTCCCTCAACCCGGCTCCCTTTTCCTTTCTTTCCTTCTTTCTCCCGCATGCGTCACCCGACACCGACCCCCCTTCTTTTCTTTTTTTCCTTCTCCCCCGATCGGCCCGGCCCACTCCCTTCTTTTTTTCCTTCACCCAGCCTACACCTCCTTCCTTTCTTTCTTCTTCTTCTTCCTTTCCTTCCATCTCCATACCCGACCACCTCCACCATCTCTAGCCACCCTACCTACAACCCTTCTCCTCATTACTGCTCTCCCTATCTCCCTCACTCTCCTCCGTCATTTTCCTATCCTATCTTAACCCAGTCAACCCTCTCTCTCCTCTCGCATGCCCCCCATTTTTCCCTCCTTTCCCTTCCCTATTCCTGCCATTCCCACGCCCCTACCACCCTGCCGCCACCCTACTGAGGCCCATATCCCCTCCTTTTCTCTCCCTCTTCTTTTTCTTCTTCTCTCCCTGCTTCATCCTGCCTATTTTCGACCCTTCCTTCCCCTTCCCCAATCTTCTTTCTCTCCCTTTCATCTCCCTCCCTATTTTTGCATCGTCGCTCCATTCCGCCGCTTCCACCGCCGCACCAGCCACCTGCACCACCACACCACCCTTCGAGCCACCTTGCAGCCCCCTTCTTCCTCCCCTCTTCTTTTTCTCTTCTTTTTCTTCCTTCTCAGCAACCACCTTGCACCTCCTCCTTCCGCCATCATCTCGTCGTCTCTACCGCCACCTGAGCCACAAAATGAATCCCTACAACCTCTTGTACCACCTCCACACCTCCTTTGGCCAAAAACAACACCTATAGCCTCTCATTTTTCCCCTCCCTTTTCCTTCCTTCTTAGCAACTTCCACCTTGACAGCCACATTCGCAGCCTCACTGCCCCCGCCACCGCCGCCCTTGGCCGCTATCAACCTATCCCCGACCACCACCTACAACTCCTCTCCACCCCTGCATCCTTCCTTTACCCTAAAGCCTTCCCCACATACCTTTTTTCCTAGCCCCAAAACCCTAACTAGAAAACACCACTCTCTCCTCCCTTTCTTGCCATTTCGAGCCCCTTACCTCTCTTGTTTTGCATGCAGCTCATGATGCATAAGTAGTATGAGTTGTTACATGCATTGGTATATTTTTTTTAATAAGTTTTAAGGTATAATAATATTTAAGTTAAGTATTTCATTAATTAAGTTTTATAAAGTCTTATGCTTTAGTTTTCTCATTTCTTATATAAAATTATTGATATTATTTTTAGGTGTTGATTTTGCTAATTAAAACTTGAATCTTTAATCGAGATATCGGTAAGATTTGATTTTTACAAGAATTAAGGTAATCATTAAACCCCCACTTTAATGCACGGATAAACATATACTAGCACATTATGGTTTTAACATGTTATTTCGCATGATATCTATTGTTTAATATATATTATATGTAGTTGCTTATATTGATTGATAAAAAGAAAAGCATGTTAGTTTAAATGCTATGTGTGGAAATATTGCTTAAGAAAAGAGTTGGTTATTAATGAAAATGTTGAGTACTTATCCATGTTATATTATGTGACTATTGATCCATGAATAATATTATTGTGAGCCCTAGGGGCATTTTAGTAATACGTCTTGTGTAAAAATGTGGCTTAATATGTGTGGGTGCTAATGAGTGTTATATTGAAATATAATGGTTAGTGGAGTTGGATGATGAGAATGGGGTATTAGGATTAATATTTCATGCAATGATGATAATTTAATATAAGTGGTGTAATAAAGGGAAAAATGGTAATTTTAGAAGTAAAGGGTAAAATGTTAATTTTGGAGGCAAATGGAAAAATGGTAATTGTGGGAGCAAAGGGTAAAATGGTAATTTTGTAAGCAAAGGGTAAATGGTAATTTTGGAAGTAAAGGAGTAAAATGGTAGTTTTAGAAGTAAAGGATAAAATGGTAATTTTAGAAGTAAAGGGTAAAATGGTAAATTTGTAAGTAAAAGGATATTATGGTAATTTTGGAGGAGAAGGGCAAAATGGTAAATTGTAAGTAAAAGGGTAATATGGTAATTTTGGGGATAAAGGACAAAATGGTAATTTTATAAGTAAAAGGATAAAATGGTAATTTGTAAATAAAAGGGGAAAATGATAATTATAATAATGGAGAAGGGTAAAATGGAAATTATAATAATGTAGGATGATAAAACAGTAATTTTGATAATGGAGAAGGATAATTTGGTAATTATAATAATGAAAAGGGGAATTTGATAACTTAACTAACAAAATGGCAGTTTGGTAATTATGATAATGGAGAAGGGTAATTTGTTAATTTTGATAATGGAGAAGGGTAATTTGGTAATTATGATAATAGAGAAGGGTAATTTGGTAATTAGGATAATGGAGAAGGGAATTTTGGTAATTATGATAATGAAGAAGAGTAATTCGATAATTTGACTAACTAAAGGGTAATTTGGTAAATATAACAAAGGAGAAGAGCAATTGGTAATCTAACCAACCAGATGGAAATATGATAAGTGTAACAATTATGAAGGGTGATTGGTGACCTAATAAGTATGGGAGATAACTTGGTAACCCAAACCGAGTAAGGGATAATTTAGTAATATGCAACATGAAGGGTAATATGGTAAATTGGCAAGTAAGGAAAGGATAACTTAATAATATGCAAGGAAGGGGCAAATTAGTAATTCGTATCTAATATGTTGATGGGATAATGGAGTTTCATAATAAGACTCAAGTAATACTAAATAGTAAGATAATGGTATTTGATAATTAGTAAGTATCACGAGAACGAATCCTAATTCAGAGTTGGATGAGATTATGATGGCCTTAATGATTCATCTATGTTATCTTGGATAACCGTATGAATAAGAAATATCTAATGATATCGGAACGATTGAAAATGAATAAGTATCTGATTTTTGTGCTTTTCGTGATCACCTTAATTAAGACACTAATACTTAAAGTGAAAGACCTCGAGATTGGGAATGGTGGCTCTTTAGGGGTCGCTACCCTAAAGACGTAGTTTAACCTATGGTTATTCTAGTATTTGTTGGTGTGCTTTTGTGCTCCAGCCAGGCCCTATATCTTACTTGATCTAGTCTATGGACCTATTTAGGGGGTCTGCATACTTATGGATTAAGTGTTCTTATTACTAGGGTACTAAGTAGCTTTATGCACCAGTACGACCAGGGTACCTTTGCGTCCCTGGGTTGAAAGTTGAAGGGTACTAAGTAGCTTTATGCACCAGTACGCCCAGGGTACCTTTGCGTCCCTGGGTTGATAGTTGAAGGGTACTGAATAGCTTATATGCACCCGTGCGACCAGTGTACCTTTGTGTCCCGGGATCTTGATCTCCTTATCAAGGCAAATAAATGGAAATGTTATGTTGATTAAAAAGGGAAAGCACTAATCATGAAAGTGAAAGATTAATGAGCCAGGCCCGGTTGGATTATATTATGAGTACCAGTCCACCGGTTATAATAGTGGCCTAGGAGCTTTCTGTCCTAGAAGATATTTATGAGTATCGGTCCACCGGATATAATAGTGGCCCAAGAGTGTGTTACCTTGGATGATGTTCATATGTATTCCAGTTCATCGGCGATAATAGTCGGAGATCTTGAGCTCAATAAATCCAATTTGGTTGTGAATAAATTATGAAAAAATACTAATCACTTATAGTGGAACACCATGTGAGTCTCGGCCAGATCGGTCCACCAGCAAATAATAGCGACCAGGAGTGTTCTGCCTTGGAGACCAATCCACCGGCAATAATAGTGGCCAGAAGCGTTACGCCCTATATATATTTCGGTCCACCGGATATAATAGTGGGGTTTCTGCACTCATACGAATATTTATAATCCGAGATGATTGATTAATAATGGGATAATGGCTTAAGGCCCAGAAGTATTGATTGTACTTTATGACCTATTAATATCTAATTGACTTGTTAAGTATGTGAATGTATGAATGTGAATATTATGTATGCACTTTTCATTATGTATGTATGTAGTTTTGTATCATGTATGGCATAGCGGGCCTACTATTAAGTGTGTTTCAAAGGGTTACTTAATACCATAGTACTGAAGGGTTCCATTCATGGGGGCCCTGCCTATTCAATGGGTAGTGTAGTGTCCCTTGCGGGTCTTTTTCAGGTGCTATTTAAGTGGGCAACGGGAAAGAGCATAAGGAATTATCCAAAACTGTTAGGGTTTCACTCTTTCTCTTTTAAATTTCGGGTTTCAATGTAATCATTGTTTTATAGCCACCATTGGTGAGTTCTATTCTTATAAATTGTTATTTACGCTACTCTAACTTAATTATGGTTTGAGTTTCTCATAAGTTGTATTTTTCTCTTTTAGCCTTAGGACTTTGTACTAAAACGGTAGGAATGAACTAGTTTGGTACTAAGCGTGGCGGTAATATCCCCGAAATTCACAGTTTGTTATTTTGCTTCCGCTAATTCTTTTAAATAAAACGAAATTTTTCAAGAGTGAATTTTGGGGGTGTTACAATACTTTCCTCAACCTTCTAATTCATCTCCTCTAATGAACCACCCATATTATTGTCAAATGATCCACTACTACTCCTCCTACCTTCCTCATTATCATATTCAGATTATGTCTCACCATGCCATAACCAACTAGTATAACGTATATCAATTTTGTAGACAAACAAATGATCTCCTAAATCATTAGTATTGATACATTAAATATAAGCACAAATTAAATAAGAAAAGACTATTCTACTAGCATCCCAAGCATGTTCTACTCAAACAAGAATTCATATTTCTATAATGTATCATGTTATGTTGCTGCTATATATACAAACTATTCCAACAAGGGAATAAAAATATACCAATACACAAGTTATTCTTGCTCAAAAAGAGTTCAATGTATATAAATATCAAATATTTATACAAGGGTTGTAAATTCAAAAGTAAGCACATGCTTCAAGTTTAAAACAAGACCTAAAAACTAAGAAAAATCTAAAGTAATAACAACAATATACACATCAAAAGGTTGCTACAACCCAAACGCCTACTTAAGAGCACCCCCTAACCATCCTATGAAATCCGTCAATAACTTTGCCTAGACCAACTAGAACCCATCACTCTCATAGTCCACTCATCTTGATATATGACCTTCTCCTTAACATGATCAATAGAGAGTTAACTAACAGATACTCTAGGGTAACTAAGGCGGATACTTGGGGGTAAGCTATGATAAAACCTCCACTCATCATCTATGACCATCAACTGAAATACCCCAAAATCCCTAATTTAGAAAATCAGGGCCGAATAGAAAATTATTAAGGAATTTATTAAAATAAACTACTTTTAGTGAAATAAAAAGGAATTAATAGGATAAATCAAGAAGGAAATTATAAGAGTGTAATAGGGGAGATTATGGTATTTAAGTTAATTAAGGTTTTCATTTTTGAAATTTATTAAATACCTTAAATTATATAAAATGGGGAGGATAAAATAGTTTCAAATTAATATAAAATTTATGAATAATTTAATTAGAGGAAAATTTAGGGGTTTTGTTAATTAAAATAAATTAGGAAGATTTTTCCATAAATCCCAAAATTTACCCAAAAGTAGAAATTAATTATTGTTTTGATAATTATATTAAATACCCTAAATTATCCAAATGATACTAATTAAGCCAACCCCTAATTTTCCCTCTTTTTCCTTTTTCCCTTTTTCCTTTTCCTCCCTCCTTTTTCCTTTTTCTTCCTTCCCCTTCTCTCCCTTATTTTCCCCGGCCTGGGCCGGCCTGCTGGCCCAAACCCCCTCCCCTTTCCTTCTTCTCGCCGCGGCCCAGCGAGCCCGGCCGTCCGTGACCCAAAACGCGGCGTTTCGACACTGAAGTCGCTGAAACGCCGCGTCGCGATAAAAGGGAAGAGTACCGTTACCTGTCGACGCGAGCGCTGCGTTTTCTCCAAACCTCGCCCAAAACGCAGCATTTCATTTAAAGGAAGAAGAAACCGTGCGGTCCGGCCGGTTTCCCTTCCCCTTCTTTCTTTCCCCTGGACCGCCGGTCCAGCCCTTCCTTTCCTTCTTCTTCCTCGCGACGCCACCGTTCCCGCACCTGCAACTCGAGAGCTCGCCGGAAAACGCAGCGGCGAGTGTCCCGTCTTTTCTGTCCTTTTCTCCCGTCTTTTCACCCCTGATTGACCTCCCCTCTAGATGTGACCAATCGGGCAGCCCTTTCCCCACACGCAAGCCCTGATTTTTCTTCTCCGATGGGGTTTGGTCTGCAACGGCAGACCTACGCCGGACGACCTCACCGAACCTAACCCACCTAACCTCCCACGTGTCTTTGTCGTTTCCCCCCCCCCTCGCTTAGGCCTATAAATTGACCCCTCCACCGCGTAATTCGGGTTCGAAAACCTGGAACCCAGAACAATTCTGCAACCTCGCCGCCCTATTCGCCGCCTCCGACCGCGGCTTCCACCTGCCCGCGCCACCATCCTCTTCCCTGCACCCCCCTCTGTTCAACCAACCAACCAAAACACAGTATCTCGCGCCGCACGTGCCGCCCTGGCCGTGCGAAAATCCCTCCCCGAAAACCGACCACTCCAGCCGCGCAACCTTCGCGCCGCCACCGCCGGCCACCCCGCCGCTTGCAGCGCCACCACCACCCCCCCCCAAAACGACCAGCAGCTCCTGCCCTACCACCCCGTACCTCCCTTTCCCTCTGGTTTTCCCTCCCCTAGCCTCCACCACCATTTTTCCCTCTCTCCCTTCCTCCACCGCCGCCGCCGCCACCACCTCTGTCAGGTTGTCAACCCCCTGAACCCTAAGTCCTAAGAAAAAAAAAATAAATAAATAAATAAATAAAATAAGTAAATAATAATAAGGAATAAATACATAAATAAATAAAAGTGATTAGTGGGTTAATATTATTAACTAATATTATTAGTATTATTATGATTAATATTATCATTATCATTATTATCACTAATATTATTGTTACTACTAATACTACCACCCATACTATTATTATTATTATTATTATTATTATTATTATTATTATCATTACTATTATTATTATTATTATTATTATTAGTACTATTATTATTATTATTATTATCCCTATTATTATTATTAAGTGTTATTATTACTAACGTTACCATTAGTGTTATTACTATTATCGTTATTATTGTTAATATTAATATTAATATTATGATGGTTATTACTATTAATAGTATTACTAGTATGATTATTATTATTACTATTATAATTATTATTATTAATATTATTATTGTTATTGTTACTATTGTTATTGTTAGTACTATTATTGTTATTATTATTATTATTGATATTATTATTATTATTGCTATTATTCTTAGGGTTGTGTTATTATTATTTGTATTACTATTATTATTATCACGGTCATTATTTTACTATTAGTATAATTATTATTATTAATATTATTATTGTTATTTTTACTATTGTTATTGTTAGTACTATTATTGTTATTATTATTATTATTATGGTTATTATTATTATTATTGCTATTACTATTACTATTATTATTGTTAGTAGTATTGTTGTTAATATCATTATTATTATTGTCTTTACTATTTTTATTATCAACGTTATTATGGCTGTTGTTATTATTATTATTATTACTATTATTATTATTATTATCATTACCATTATTACCCATATTATTATTATTATTATTATTATTATTATTATTATTATTATTATTATTATTATTATTAGTATTGTTATCATTATTATCATTATTATTCTTATTATTGCTTTATCGTTATTGTGTTTAACACATCTATCATTTTATCGATTATTACTATCATTATCCTCCTTAATGTTATACTTTAATGTTATTACCTTAGTATTTTGCTATGCTTAGTATTGCCACAACCATTGTGTTATTATTATCGTAATTATTATTATTGTTATATTTATTAGTGTTATTTTCACTATTGTATTATTGTTACTAGCATTATTGCTATCATCACTATTATCGTTACTATACTTAACACTAATGTTTTTATGTTTATTTTTCTTAGTATTATCATTATCATCGCTATCATTCCTATTAGTATTATTCTAGTACTCTTACTATCCTACGTATTATTACTATTATTCTTATTATCCTTATTAATATTATTTTTATAATCGTGATGTTATTACTAATAATTTCATTGTATTTATTATGATTATTTATATTATTATTGTCTTCATTCCTATCATTATTATTATTATCACTATTATTATTATTAACATTATTATTGATTTTGTCACCTAAGCGACTATGGTTGTACAAATACTTTATTATTATTATTATTATTCTCGATAATACACTATTACTAATGCTAATATGATTTCAATTATCACTATTATCATTATAGCTATTATTATTTTTATTAGGAGCACTATTATTATAAATAGTATTCTTATTATGGTAGGTATTATTGGTAATTATTATTAATGATATTAAAACACTCACCTTAGTATTTGGATTTGCTAAAATCTACTTTAAGTAGCGATAATCCGTTTAAGTTATCGTAAGAGTAGTAATAACCTACCCTTTATTTATAAACCCCGTCACTAATAGTAGCCTTGGTATTAGGCCATGATAGGGGTAAGATAGGAATTTGATAATTCTGGAAGAGGGAGATTAACCCTAAGTATTTCCCTCTTATAGGCAACCGGGTCAAACCCCAGGAGGTGTAGGAGCGTGCTCCAAGCCCGGCGCCGATTTAGGTAAGGACGTAACTAAGGCCACTTGTGTGCACTGCTTGTTTTAAGTGTCTTATATGCTTTGTACAATTGTATGCTATAACCTGTGTATTATGTGTATATTTGTGAAGCGCAGCATGGATCCGAGGTACGTCCCCGTATCCTAGTCTTCGTGTACTAATCTGTTGTGGTACAAGTGTGATGTGTTGTGATGTGACGTGACCCCTACGTCATGTAGGTTGGGTGATGTGAGGGAGTGTGGTGAAGTGGGGGACTTGAAAAAGAAAAATAAGAGGTTAGAATGACCAAAGGGGAGTATGCTGGCTAAACAAGGTATGGACGACCTAAGGAGTTCACCATTTGGGAAATAATGAGGAGAAGGTGGAATTAAGTAAACCAAAAAGGTGGGTATAAATTAAGGTTGCATGGGGAAGTCGGTTTGCTTGGTGATATTATGGGTAGTATTAGGGTTTATATAGTTGTATTAATGATTACTTGGTGGTATTAATGACTTATGGTGGTATTAGGGTTGCAAGGTGGTATTAGGGTTTATATAGTTGTATTAATGATTACTTGGTGGTATTAATGACTTATGGTGGTATTCGGGTTTGCAAGGTGGTATTAGGGTTTATATAGTTGTATTAATGATTACTTGGTGGTATTAATGGCTTATGGTGGTATTAGGGTTTGCAAGGTGGTATTAGGGTTTGCAAGGTGGTATTAGGGTTTATATAGTAGTATTTATGATTTCTTGGTGGTATTAATGACTTATGGTGGTATTAGGGTTTTCGTGATGGTATTATGGTTGTTACGGTTAAAGAAGGTTAAGAGTGGTTAACCATGGCTTGGTGTGGACAATCATGGTCCGTATGGCTGTGTAGAGTTGTTTGGTGTTATCATGTGTATTATTGAGCAAAGTATAGTTATGAATGTGGAATGTAGTGAATGATTTATGCATGTCAAGGACATGATGTGATTCAATAAGATACGAATAAGACATTAATTACGTAAAGTGAAAGACTGATGAGCCCGACCCAGTCCGTTCCACCGGTTATGAATAGTGGTCAGAGGCGTTCTGCCCTGTGCGTTTCGTGCCGATCCACCGGCTATAATAGTGGTCAGAGGCGTTTTGCCCTGTGATTATATTTCCGGACCACCGGCTATAATAGTGGAGGGATTCGGGCTCGACAGACCCAAATGAATAAGTTAAACCACGGGAAAGATACTAATCACTTACAGTGGAACACCATGTAAGTGCGGGGCCAGTCCGTTCCACCGGTTATGAATAGTGGTCAGAGGCGTTCTGCCCTGTGTTTTATTTCCGGACCACCGGCTATAATAGTGGGGGTCTCCGTGCTTATAGGTTAATGAAGAATGTGTGAAAAGAGATTATTATCATAATAAGAAACGACGGACATTGTATGAGCATGATTCAGCTTTCCGCTTACTTATCCTGATGTATGGCTGACGTGTTGAGCATGTATCTTGTGCATGATTGCATGTTGCTTTTATGATTGTGTTGTGTAGCCTACGTGTTGTGATTGTATGCTTGGCCTTAGCGTCTACGCCTTACTCAGTACTGGACCCGTACTGATACTGCCTTGATTGACCGGGTCCTGTGATGATCCACCGATGGTGGGGAGCAGACCTTTGATGCAGGTTTTGATCAGTTACTAAATTGGGGTGGAAGGCTGGATCTGAGTGAGTAAGTGGTCCGGATAATTACCCTTCGAAAATCGTGTGGTTTAATCGTATTTGTCTTTAGAGGATACAAATGTTGTATTTAACTTTTCAAGGGTTTTATCGTATCTTGCTATTCCGTTATTTTAAGTATTCTGATATATGGACCTTTTAAATTGTATTTCGGAATGTAACTTTTACCTTCGCACTCTGATTTGTAGAACTCGTGGTTTATGAATGGTTGTTCTGGTTTTATTTCTTTCTAGCCTTAGCACTTGGTATCGGGTCGGTAGTTATGGATCGATCTGGTACTAAGTGTGGCGGTAATGCCCCCGAGTTTACGGTTTTAGTTCTCTTGCTTCCGCAAAAACTTTTGAGTTAAACGAAATTTTTCAGTAGTAAATTTGGGGGTGTTACATCAACACTCTAGCTATTCGATCATAATCTCTTGCAAACACCCGACCCTCAACAAATCTCGAGTGTGGTGCATCGGTATGGTGGACAAACAAATATAAATAACTTGCTAATGCCTCTCACAATAGCTTAATCCGAGGCAATGTCAACAAAAAATGATATGATCTAAAATGAAACATAACAAAGTACTACCTGCTCACGAACAAGCGACGAAGCTCCTCATATAACCATATCAGATAACTTCAAAAAAGGTGTCATGTACAAATATGCTGGAGGTATATACATAATAGGAAACTATACCATCTCACTATCTATAAAAGAGAACAACCACTCAAATTTTTAAATTGAATATATGATATTGTTATCTAACCTTTTAAATTATAAAATATGCAAAATCTATACAAAATTTATTTATTTTTATAATCAAATCACGTGAATAGCATAGGTGAAAAGCTATTTTTTTAAATTAATATCAAAGGCATCAATATTGTCATGCATGCATAAACATATAGAGGGAAAAACATAACGTGCAACCAAAACCCATAACAACACAACAACAAAAGCAAACATATATCATACAAACAATAATACACATAATACCTACTAAATAACATGCATGCATATATTTAGAATGAAAGAAAAAAAAATTATACCTATAGCTAAGCTGGTGAGGCTGTAGGGACGCTAGCTAGTGTGGTTACAGGTGTAATATCCCAAAATCCTAATTTTCGAAATTATGGCCAAATAAGGAATTATTAGGAAAATTAATTATTTAAATTAATTTACTTAAAATGTAGAGAGATAATTAAGATATATTAAGAGGAAAATAATAAAGAATTTAATTGGAAGAAAACTTAGGTATTTTTCTAATTAGCATGGAGGTTAAGGAAATTTATCCAAAATAGCCTAACTAATTTAAAAATGGATTTAATTATTATAATTAAAATAATTATTATTAAAATTAAATATCTAAATTAATTATATAAATAAATAAAGAACAAATATCCCCAACCATTTTATCATTTTCCTTTTTCCTTTTTCCTTTTTCTCCTTTCTTTTCTTTTTCTTCCTTCCTCCTTTATTTTTTTCTTCTTCTTCTTCCCCTGGTTTGGGCCAGCCCGTCGGCCCAAATCTCCTTTCTCCCCCTCCCCGGTCTCGCGCGCCAGGCCTGCCAGCCTTTGTCGCCCGTTGCCCAGCCGGCCGAACCGCCCCCTCTCTCCTTTCTTTCTTTTCCCTGGACCGACCGGTCCACCCCGCCCTGTCTTCTTCCCCGACCTGCACCCCGACCTGCAAATCGACCTGCAACACGATCTTCGCCGGCAGCCACCAGAGCCGACCGTCCTCCCCTGCCTCCCTGTCATTTTCTTTCCTCTTTTCGACCCCAACAGCCCCTGCAACTCCCTCCCCACATGCCCATCTTCTTTCCTCTTTCTCCCCCTTCCCGACCTAACCTGCCATGGCAGGACCTGCACCACCTGCCACCGGCCGGCCACCTGCACACCTGCCCCGCACGCCTCCTCCTCCCCTTGTCGTTTTCCCCTTCCAATTGCCTATAAATACCCCCATTGGCAGCCCCGATCAGCTCCCTTTTCGATTTTTGCCCCGAAACCCTGCCTCTCCACCGCCTCAAAAAGACGGGCTTTTCGCCGTCACCAGTGACCGCTGCCACCGCCACTGCCCACCGTTATCATCCATGCACTTCCCTCTATGAAACCAGACCACCAGCACCCCTCCCCTTTCCCTGCACGTGCCGCCCTAGCCGTGCAAGATTCCTATCCCGAAACTGCCACCTCCAGCCTTCGCCGCCCTTGCGCCGCCTTCCACCGCCAGCCCAGCCTCCTCCACCCTCCAAAATACCCAGCAGACCTCCCTCTACCTTCCCATACCTCCATCTTCCCCTGCCTCCCCCTCCTCCTTCCTCCCTCATCTTCCACCTCTCTCCACCACCCTCGGCCGCCGCCGTCACCGCCGCGCGCCGCCATCCCTTGCCACGCCACCACCCTCATTCCACTCCCCTTCACCTGCTCTTTCTTTCCCCACCTCAAACTCCTCCTTTTCTCCTCCCATCTAACCACCACCTCCATCTTTTCCCCCTTCTCCTCCTCCACCGCCGCCGCCGGACCACCACCGACCCTGGGTGGTTCTCCACTCATCCAAACCCTAATGCCCTTTTTATATAACTACTACTATTTTCTACCAATATTAATACTATTATTATTATTATTATTATTATTATTATTTCTTTCATTACTATTACTATTATTATTATTATCATTATTATCATTATTATGGTCTCTATTATTAATGTCTTATTTTCTTACTAATACTAAAATCCATTTTGAACCCTAACTTTTATTATACTTAACTCTAATCTTAATTTTTATAATTATTGGTATTAACATTATTAATAATATTACTATTATTACTTCTATTATCCTTACTACGGTTATTATTGTGGTTGCTAAACCTTACTTGGTTGTATTATTGTTATTATCATTACTATTAGGAGTATTACTATTATTATCATCATTATTAGTATTATTACTATTATCATTATCACCCTTAGGAATAGTTTACTTGTAATATTGTGACCTTATAATATTATTATTTCAAACCTAATACCATTGTTAGACTTAATCTTAAAAACGCTAGAGTTCTATTACTTGAAACATAAATGTCACTATTAGTAGTCTTATTATTATTATTATTATTATTATTATTATTATTATTATTATTATTATTATTATTATTATTATTATTATTATTATTATTATTATTATTATTATTATCACTATTTTACTATGACTAGTGAACACTAGTATTACAAGAATGGAACTAACGGGTCTAATAATATAAGTGTAACAATAGGTATTAGAAATAAACACATTTTGACTACTAATATTTAGTATACTAATTCTAAGGTAAAAACCCTAGTTCTTGTATAAAACCCTTTTTAGTAATAAAAAAACCCTAACCTTAAACTAGAATGAGGATTGATAGTAATTATAAGGAAAACTGATACTTAGCATTTTCTCCTTTTATAGGTAACCCCGACCAAAGCCCTAAGGAGTTAGAGGAGCGTGCTCCAAGCCCGGCGTCGCCTTAGGTAAGGACGAAGCTAATGGCCTTGTGCTATGTGTGACATGGATGTGTTGAATGTTGTGTATGCCATGTTATGCCATGTATTATATGATTTGTGTATAACTTGTCTTAGGTGTAGCGCAGCTTGGAGATTGAGGTATGTTGTATGTGCTTCCGTGACATGAGCATGACATTTATATGTATGATGTTTATGATGTGATATGTTATGGCCCAATAGGACATGCATGTTAGGATAAATGGTAATATGAGTTGGGAACCATCATGGGAGTCTTGAAGTTTGTATGGTGGTATTAGGGTTTGTTTGGTGGCATAAATGTTCGTATGGTGGTACTGATGATTTCATAGTGGTATTAATGGCTTATGGTGGTATTCGGGTTCGTATGGTGGTATTGTGATTTTATGGAGGTATTAATGTTGTATGGGGGTATTTGTGATTTTATGGAGGTATTAATGTTGTATGGTGGTATTTGTGATTTTATGGAGGTATTAATGTTGTATGGTGGTATTAGGGTTTTTATGGTGGTATTAGGGTTTGCATGGTGGTATTAGGGTTTGTATGGTGGCATAAATGTTCGTATGGTGGTACTAATGATTTCATAGTGGTATTAATGGCTTATGGTGGTATTCGGGTTCGTATGGTGGTATTGTGATTTTATGGAGGTATTAATGTTGTATGGTGGTATTTGTGATTTTATGGAGATATTAATGTTGTATGGTAGTATTTGTGATTTTATGGAGGTATTAATGTTGTATGGTGGTATTATGGTTTGTATGGTGGTATTAGGGTTTGCATGGTGGTAGTAGGGTTTGTATGGTGGTATTAATGTTCCTATGGTGGTATTAATGATTGTATAGTGGTATTAATGACTTATGGTGGTATTAGGGTTTACATGGTGGTGTTATGGGTTGTATGGTGGTATTAATGTTGGTATGGCGGTATTAGGGTTTTGCATGGGAGTTAATGATCGTATGGAATCAGGGTTTGGAGTGATTAACTCTGGGGCGTTGTGATTAAGTAGGGATGGAGTAACCAATTGTGACTGTTGAGGATAATTAAGGTTTGTGATGGCTAAGTACGGTGGTTATGGTAAAATAGGGATGAGAGTGGTTAACCACGGGTTGGTGTGGACAATTAGGGTTGGTTATGACTGCTTAGAGTTGTTTGGCGTTATCATGTGTATTATCGATTAAAGGGTAGTTATGAATGCGGAATTTTATTGGTTGCGATGTGTAAAGCATAGAGAGAATGATTTATGCGTATCCTTGGTGAAAACCTTTTGAATAAGATATGTTAAGACATTAACTACTTACAGAGAAAGATGTTGAGCCGGACCCAGACCGGTCCACAGGCAAATAATAGTGGCAGGGTATGTTACCCTCGTGACCGGTCCACCGGCTATAATAGTGGCAGGGCATGGCCCTCGTGACCGTTCCACCGGCTATAATAGTGGGGGATTCCGTGCTCAACAAACTAATCAGAATGATGATAAGACCTGGGAAAGATACAAACATTTACAGTGGAACACCTTGTGAGTCGGGGCCAGACCGGTCCACCGGCAAATAATAGTGGCAGGGTATGTTACCCTCGTGACCGGTCCACCGGATATAATAGTGGCAAGACATGGCCCTCGTGACCGTTCCACCGGCTATAATAGTGGGGTTCCCGCACTCACACGGACTATTAAAGAATCTAAGTGGAATGAACGTATTATTAATGAGAAATGAGGAATAGGTCACAGAAAAGTATTCAGGCCTTATCTTGCTGGTTATCGCATGTTGTCTATATGATTGTGCTACGTATGTTATGTTGTATGATTGTATGCTTGGCCTTAGCGCACCAACGCCCTTACTCAGTATTGGACCCGTACTGATACTACCTTGATTGAATGGGTCCTGTGATGATCCATCGATGGTGGGGAGCAGACCTCCTATGTAGGTTTGATCGGTTACTAATTGTGGGGTGGAAGGCTTGGCTTGAGTGAGTAGGCGATCCGGATATTGGTCCCTTGGGACCCATCTTATTAACCATATTTTGTACTACGCTTCTTGCTTTGAAACCATACTTTTAAGTTGCAATCTTAACGATATTTTAACTGTTGTTGACACGTGGTTTTCGTGAATGGACCTATGTTTAATGACTCTTACTTAATGATTGTTTAGTTAGCCTTAGCACTTAGTATCGGAACGGTAGGAGTGAACCAGTCGGGTCCTAAGTGTGGCGGTAATACCCCCAATTTTATGGTTTTAATTCTTTCGCTTCCGCTAAAACCTTTGTCTTAAACGAAATTTTTCAGTAGTAAATTTGGGGGGTGTTACAACAGGAGCTACTAGCGTTGGGAAGGGAGGAAGGAGATGAGGCGGGGGAAAAGGACAAATGAATGAGCAATGCAACCTGAGTAAGAACAAGACACAATAATGATGGCTATGTTGAGAGGAGAAGGTAAATGGTCGTCGATGAGAAAGAGGAAGGCACGATGACCGCCAATTGGTAAAATGAGGACAATTGTTAGGCAAAACAAAGAGGAGCACTATGAGCAATAGCAATTTGAACTTTCTATAATAAATGTAAATGAGCGAGAGGGAATGGAGGGTTTTTTAATGCGCTTGTTTTGATAACGGTTATACATATAAGCGTTATCAAAATGGGTTTTAATAATGGTTCCTAGAATAACCGTAGTTAAAATGTGGCAGCATTTTATTTTTGGTAACGTTTAATTTAAAACTATTATCAAAACAAGGGTTGCTTTAATTTTAATAATGGTTAATATATGAAACCGTTATTATAACTTGCTCCACATTTCTACACCTTAATTTTCACCTTTTTATCAATAGTTTTGAATAAACGGTCATTTATATATCGTTATTAATTGTCGATTCCTCAATAGTGTAATTTCCTTGCCTTTAGATGTTAGCTTGGATATTTAATAATCTATCAGCACCCATCCCTTCCATTCCCTTCATTACCACATTTCTCACATTTCTCATCACCGCTCTTGTTGAACAAAGCTATGGTTTCCATGAATGAATGATTGTAGTCCAACACATCTCTTTAAGACTCATCTTGCTATAACATGGAGCATGCATCTTCAATAGTGGGAAGAGGAGTCATTAAGAACATTTAACTTCTCTTTGCATTATAAACATCATCTACGCTATTGAGAAATAGAAACAACCTTTGTTCCTTTTGTTGTTGATCTAAAGCCTTCAAAAACTCAACAGTCTCATCTATAGTTTGAGTAATAGTTGGTAACTCACTCATTGTATGAATCTCTTCCCAAAACCCATTTAATTATGTGTAATAATCATTAATTAACACCCCATTTTGTCTAATTTCATAAATACCACTATTTAATTTATATTTCTTTGCACCATTGATGATTGAAAAAAAAATTTAATTTTTTCCATGCATATCAAACCTTGGTAGTATAGAGAATTGAATTATAGATTGAATCGAAATAGAGCTCATTATCCAAGAGATTTCCAAATTATTTGTCGTATCCCACTATTCAGCTTGTGTAACATCTTTTGGGCTTACAATTGTGTCAATGACCAAAACCCAAATTTCATTTAGTGGAGAGATTAATCTTCATCTTTCGCCTCCATGCCCTGTAATTAGTCACCCCTATAAGTTTAGTCAGTGGAGTTAAAGAGTTCAGTCCATCTGAGAGATAAAAAAAATAAAGGGTTTGGGATATTAGAGTACGAAATGGAATTTGTATTGTGTCAATCACTTATAACTATAGATGTAGCTACCACCAGCTTCGAGATCACTATGACAGAAATGTGAGTCAAAGCATCGAAAAAATCAATGATGGAGCTCTGATACCATGTTGAATTCTTCCATCACTGATTAAGAAAAATGAGAAAGGAGAAAAGGAAGGAAGTATCAATTGGGCTAAGGCCATTCTCTCTTAGGAGCAATATGTATGTTATATATGATGATTTGATTACAACACCTTATCACCATTAACCATGATTCTAACAGCTAAATATAAAAGAGTTAATCAAGTTTGAACCACTAAAAATAGAAATGTAACCATGCCCAACTAACCTGATAACCAAATACTATTATAGTTACAATATTGTTTCTTCTTCCAACCTTTAAGGATAACTCTCTCTCTCTCTCTCTCTCTCATATTGAAATTTAATGGAATGTGTGGGACCGATCCTCCTCAACTTGAAGAACCTAATTACGGGAGATATTTGACATAGGACTAATGGAGCCATCACCACCATCATGTCATGCCTTTGTGTGATGCCGGGCCTTTTGTTGCCGCCCCAACTTGAGGTTCTTCCAAGTTTCCTTCAAAGGAAAGTATCTCTTAGACAAGTTTGGCGATCCTCCTTCTTTAGATTGTAACACTCTTAAAAATTGGTGGGAAATTGAAGCCCTCACCGAAAATCAAAGGCCACACGAGTCGAAATTATATCAACATAATAAGCTAGTTTTCACATTTATCAGGTAATTAATTACGAACTAAAATAAATAAATAAAGGTGAAAGTTTGTTTCTAATGTATACATTCGTTATGTATAAATAATCATTTCGACAATCACTTGTTCTTATATTAATTCTTAGATTGAAAGTTTAGAATGCAAGTGATTATTGAAGAAATATGCCGATCTTAATCTCACTTCTCTAAATCTATATTAATTTTCTAAATTAAAAAAATCACGGTTAAGTATTTTGATAATAAAATTTGACAATAAATATTTTTTGACATGTATATAAATTTTATATTTTTATATCATAGTAGCTTATATTTTTTAAAAATAGTGGTTAAATTTTATTTTCAAAATATAAAGTGACAATATTTTAAAGACCGAATGCAGTATTACTTATTATATATTTGGTTGTTTCCTCTTGAAAGTAGTATTTATTTGTTTTTAATTATTTTACTTGTAGAGTAACGTAGCAAGAGTCATTATTGGAGAGTCATGTTATCTACCTAAATTAAAAATATAAATTAAAATCTAATTTTTAAAAAATATATATATATTAGTGCATTTATTTTATTTTTTTTATTAATGAATAAGCAACATAAACTAATAATAATTTACTATAAAAGAAAAATATGGCATAAAAATAAAATAAATTTATTATTAGTATTATTTCTATTATAATAATTATTATTATTGTTATCATAATAAAATAAAAGATTTATGCTTTTTATGTCAATTTTTTTCTATTATTTCTATTATTGTTTCTATCATATAACACATTAGTATTGTTGCTGAAAAGTCCGTGTTAGTTCAAACATTTCCATTTGTCATTTCAGTCGTCACACACACACACACACACACGAGTGACACGAGAGCCAACCAAGTCCATACATGCATTTTTGTTTTACTCTATGCACAGCTTGCAGACAGCTTCCGTCACGTCACGTCGTTACTGCTGCCTGCTACTGGGCCAGACGAAACCCATGGACTCACGGCACGTCAGCTTACAGACAGGGCCCGTCCTAAGCTACCGGCTCTTCTTGAATCTTGAATCTCTGGAGACGCTGCCGTCGCATTTTCTTGTCAGGCAAGATCCCTAGCATGTAAGGTTGTCTGTTTGATGTGCAGTATGTACGTTATCATATTCCACCGGACCGTGCGAAGGTTTTGAGGAACATCTGAGAACAGAAGACCAGACGGAGTTGCCATATCCACACGGCAGACTAAGTAGGCTCGCTCGGCTAAGTATGAGAAAATGCAACAAATTAAAATGATTACCAACCCAAACCCCATTGAATATTTAGGAAGGCCAAACTACTCCAACAACAGAGATACGATGAATCGAACGACTGCCCGTGTTCAGAATGTTTTAGTGCTTAGCATCGACGGGCAAGTGTTTGATTCAATTCAGAAGATTTATATATGAAGAGAAGAACTAATAATATGCAAGACTTAATTAATAAAGAGAGACAACGCGCGCCTGTAGCAGTTAAACAACGTTCAGTGCGCCACTGCAATGGATAAATTAGCATTATAGGTTGGTTCCACAGAAAGTATGAAGCAGAGCTGTGCGGAAGACACGGATTAACTTTATCAAATGGGTAAATTGATTTTTTTTTTTCTGGATAGAATGATTGGCCGGAGAAGACTAGAAGGCAATGTAATATTGCTGCAGCCGGCAAGTGGTTTCGTAGAAGTCCATGGAGAGCTGGTAGTGGTGGAATATATATATAAGTACGGGATCCAGAGTTATCATTGACTAGAAAGACCCAGAGTTATCATTGACTAGAAAGACCCAGTCTCCTGACTCTTAGAACCTCTGTTGAAAACTGGCCGCCAAATATACTTTCCTTGTTCTAAAGGGAAACCAAAAAGGTCGTGCAAAATGATGATATCTATAGAAGAAAGGATGACCGCGTAGGGAAGTGAATGGAATGGAGTGAAGGCATATGTCGGGCAGAGATTGGGCAATGACGAACCAAAACGACAATTGAAGTTGTTTCCGAAAACACCTTCCCTACGCCATATCAAAGCCAGATTGTGTACGACATGAGTTTGGGCGAGACGGAACTAAAAACATCTCTCGCGAGTCCAAAATGCATATCAAGCCATTGTTTGACTAAAGATACATGAAGAATCTCCTTTTGGCGGGATAATGATAGGATAGGAAGAGTGGAGCCATGATAGGCGAAGCTACGCATACCCAAAGTCCTATAATGGCATCAAAAGAAAAGATGGATTACATCTTTTGATATGGATATCTGTAAGCAAGCATGACCGTTAATTGATAAAGTCGAGAGAATCAAGACCCATCTCCATCAAAGCATATCTGCAATTGAAAAATGGCATTAGTAAGCGCATGCTATCAAGATATATATGTAGTAGTGTTACAATACATACATACATACATGTGTGTGTGTGTGTCATTTTCATATTGTTTAGGAGAGTGGCATCAGAATTCCAGCCCAAATTGATTGCTATTTTGCAGTGGTACTAGCGGAAGTACCCGTTCAGAGCAATTCACTCCAAGCATCCGAATCTAAAAAAATTACACCATTCATCAATGTGACTAATAGGACACTAAATATTTATTATGTTACACGATATTTTAAGAGATACACAACGAGACCTTGCAGAAAGCCAAATTTCCTGTCCAAGGGATCTCCAAACTCTTCAAACACCTCACTACTACTAACTATATAGAATCGATGCCATCATCTTCAAGCATAGGCATTAACGAAAATTATTAATGCGAGGTCATTCCAATAGCAAGGGTGTAACACCCTCTTGTTCACGAGATAAGAGGTTTGTTTGAGAGAAGATATGCATAAGCCAAAAAAAGAAATGTAGGGTATTACCGCTAGATCAAATACAGAGGAATGTAGGACTAATACCTAATTCGTGTTGGATGAAAAGTTAAAAAGTAACTCATATTCAAATACAAAAGTTTATCAGCATTTGATCCAAGATTGATATAAGACTACACAATAAAATGAGCAAAAATACGAAAAACAAGAAAGACATAGGAGTCCAGATAAGCAGGTCATGGATCCCAACAAGCAACACTAGATAGGTCTAATCTAGACCCAATCCAAACAAATTGCAAAAACAACAAAACAGCTACACACAAGCAACTACACAAGTGTAGTATTAGTAAGTACTAAGTCAAAACACCTAATTAATAACAATAGCATGCTCATGGATAATCATGTTATATATCATAATAGCCAAACCAAAGATTATAATGCCATTATAGGAGAAAGACAATAAATGGCATGCGAGAACATAGAACCATAGTAGGAACATGAAATGATCTAACGAACATGCTCACCTACAAGGCTACTCATTTACTTTGTCCATTATACAACATTATTACTCAAATCCATTTCACTTTTTCATGCTTTAATAAACAATATTCCCAACCCAATTTCACCTAATCCATGCCTCGACACAAGAAGATAAAGATAACACAACATAGAACTCCATTTCATTGATAACATGAGATATGCTTCAACATTGATAATACGCCAGACATTGAAATACCACAACATTGATATAACCACAACACTAATATTAAGACATAATTCCTATTAGGTAAGAGTGCAATAGTTTTACCTCAAAGAAACCTTGAATCTAAAGAAAGAAAAAAATCCAAAACAACCTTGAGATGAGGAGGAGAAAGCTCAAAATTTTCACCTTTCACAAAACTTAACTCTCGTTTATTTAATCAATGTAAAAGGGAATTAAAAAAGGAAATTAGAAGCTAAGAGGAGCCATAACAATGAAGGGATAGAGAGAGGGAAAAGTAGAAGAAGAAACTGTAGATATTTATCAAAAAGATCAAGGCAAAGAGGTGGGTTGGTTGGCACTAGCAATGAGTGGCTCTCACTTGTTTAAACAATGAATGAAAAGTTAGGAATGATCTATGAATTGTTCCTTAACAACCAAATGAATAAAAGTGCAACAAACTTTTGTGTGGCATTCTAATTTTTCTTAAATGTTTTAATACCACAAGAAAGTTTTTTTTTAGTTTTAAATATAACTATATAATGTGTCCAGGTGCATCCTGTAAAATGCACTCGATGCATCATATAATTCACTAGATCGAGAGGGCTAGAAGAAGTTGAAATCTTTGGTGGTAAGCGGTGGAAGAGAGTTTACTAGTGGGACTGTGGGACAATCAAAATAGAAAGGGTGAGTATGATGTATAAGGATTTTTTTTTTTAATATCATTAGAATATAAATAGGAAAAAGTTAAATAGGTTACCTTTGTAATTATGATTAAACACAATAGAAGTATTTAATATTGTCCTCTTTGATAGTATTAACTATTAAGAAGGCAATATGTATTTATTGTCCTAGTTGTTAGTATTTAATGAGTGGGGTGTTTGATTTTCATATTAGATCATATTTTTTAAAGTAATTATCGGATTGTCCTCTTCAAACTTGTGAAGGAGCTACCGACTGCTGTTTTGGCTCTGACATTGATGGTCGGCACAGGGCTGCGAATTTCAAATACCTCAGTAGATTCAAGTACGGGGGTATTATGTGAGGGACAGAGAAAGGAAAAAGAGAAAAGGCATGCGTGCTTGACGTTTCGCTGATGCTCTGTTTCTGTTTCTCACTTTCTATACGTGGAGTGTTTTTATTTTATTCTTTACACGAAATCGTAGTAAAAGCGTACGACAATGAAAAGAAATATCGGAATCATGGTTAAGCTTTTGCTGTAATTGTCGGAAAGCACGATTCGGGTGCAATTCTCCTTTATTCAGACTTCGGCGGTAGGGATTATGGGGAAAAATAGTCTGGGGTCCTTTATACCAAAATAATTAAAGTTGTACAATTTATTTAGTGTTTAATCTAGTTTTTTTTACTTTAATATACATGTACATATAGAGAATATTACATTTACATTTATATATAATTAGGTGTAGATATTAGTATAATTATATATCATAATATTTTGTAGTTGTAACTAAATATTTTTGGACCATTTTAATTTTTAACTAATTAATTTCATCTAACTATACTACAAATAAATTTTCCCAGGAATCTCTATACACGCTTCAATTATTTTTTCAATCGATAAAACGTTGATATGAGGACTGGAAGATAAGTGTGGGTCTTAAGTTATGTTAATCTTTTTCCTTTTTTTAATGCCAGATGACAAATTTTATTGACAATTAAATGTCAAATACAATAACTTCAGGTGACCGGACTAGACTAGAATTAAATGTCCTCTTTAATCTATCTCCGTGTTATACGCCGTTGTGATTGGCAATACAATCATCCAATGCTTTTGTAAATTCATTATCTAACGCCTTAGATAAGCCTAACAGCATAGAACATTATCTCTAAAAATCTTATCGACAATTCTTATGTCGATTGTCATATTAAAGCAAGATCCATAAAAATAAAAAAAATAAAAAGAAAAGATGATGGCCTCCGAAGCCACCCTTGCCTTTTCAAAATTATTTTTACCAAACTGTACTTATTTAAATAGCTAGTAAATACATGTGGTAAACCAACCAATAAATATGGTACCCATCTCGGAGCCACCCTTATCTTTTAAAAATCATTATTGCCAAACTGTCCTATTTATGTTCAAAGAATGAAAAGATCACTTAAAATCTATACGCAGTACTCCTTCTCTATTGAAAATGAATTTATTATATTATTAAATTTTTATATCAAAAATAAAAGTCTATTTTTTTTACTGTTATTTTTTTAATTATATATACATTAAATGTCTTGTTATTTTTCAATTAATAGTATTATTGTAATTTTAAAACTACTTTTATTTTTTTAAATGTACAAAATGACATAATAAATTCCTTTTTGATGCAGAGAAAGTTGTAAAATCAAATGATAAACCAACTAGTAAAAATGTTATTAGTCTCCTATATAATTTGCGATAACAGTCATTGTGAGAAATTTCAGGCATAGCGAAAATTTAATGCTATGAAACTTCTCCTCCATCTCAAGCTTCAGCCATCTAGAATTCACCGGCAACAAAATGTAGCACCTACTTTATTGAAATTCTTTGACATTAATGGATGAGAAGCAATATCTCTTGAACTTATCAAACCAAAACAAGCATTAGCCTATGTTTGATTTCAAGAAACCAACAAGAAAAGGGGGAAATCAAAGGGGAAGTGTTTTCCAATCAAGTGGTTGCTAGAAAAATAATAAGGGAAAAAAATAACTAGTAAAAATGAGAACAAAGTTATATGGTAGTACTTTCCTCACCCAAACCTGAGGAAAATAGGAAACTAATTAGGAGAAATTTCTCAAAAGGCACACCCAACATTATTTTATCATCTTCTTCAATTCGTGTCTTCGGTTCCTCTTTCTCGTCCACTCTTCCTGTAGAATCTTAGCAAACTTTGAGTATAACTTTCACAATAGTCGTTCGTCTAGTTTGATTTGAAGCTTGCTATCAACAGATCTTCATGCCTACCAACTTGATTCAAGCATGTAACTACCTAAATATTTATTTCTCTTATGATTTTAACTTTAAAACAAATTAATGTAACCTTGAAACCTTTTGTTCTCAAATTTACGGTTTATTGCATCCTATAATCTGGAGATTCTAGGTTATATCTCCATTTTTAGGATATTGGATCTTGAATTTATTTCTTTTTATTATGATTTATGGAATGTTGTTGATTAGATTGAATTTTGGCATGGATGTTGTATTTTTACCATATAACCTTGGGCATGTATACAAATCTCTCTTTTCTTATAGTCTTTGTATAACATTGTAATTGTTTTGGGTCTGCTTCTATTTTCATATAAATTGTCACATTGATTGACAATTTTAAAGTTAGGCTTGAAGTGTGGATGACTCACAATGATTCATAGTGAGTTAAAATTTGATGTTAATTAAACAATTTGGAGGTAAGACTTGAAATTTATAGTTTCTTTTGTTTCTAGCCCTGTTGTTAATTGCTTTGTTATGTTGGTGTGATTCTTGTTCTCTATAGTTGTGCTTCTTGTCTGACAATCAATTTGAAAAGGGAATTATTTTAAGGTTTTCTTTTTTGTTTTGCTCTTTGTTTCAAAGATAATGACGAGTATTGGAAGGGGGTTATGGAGGGTTATGTTCTTGGTGGGTGAGTTCTTATCTAAGCCTCTATCTATGGTTTTTGGTTTAGAAAGGCGGAAGTGAAACCAAGGTTTGAAAATTGTAAGGGTTTGGGACTATTTTTGTTTGATACCTTATAAGCATTCTATTTTTCTCATTATTTCTTTTTTGGTTTTCCTTCTTTGATATAATTCTATCATAGATACAATTGGATGGAAAATTTTCATATGATGGTTGTTTGGAAACATAAGTAATTTACGTGTAGCATTATCTTTCTCAACTGGATCACCAACAAATTAGTGAGCAAACTTATTTTGGATTTGAGGGGGGAATAGTTTCCCAAAACCGATTCAATTATCATTGTTGCCTCAAAAGTTTCGAATATGTGTTGTCCAATTAAGGTTTTTTTATGCACCTCTCTCATTGTTATCTCAAAAGTTGTCAATATTTGTGTCATCTTCCTACTTGCACATGATTTACAGATTAAGAGGCATTTCTACCGTCAAAATAAGTTCTTCTCCAAAACTAAATGTTGACATCTCTGTTTTATTCTTAAAAGTTTGATCACCGCCAACACGGTTATAAGAAGATATCTCAGAACCTTCTATATCTGAATGACCCACGAGATTAGATCTTATGAAGCTCTGATACCAAGATAAGTTTCAGGAGTATTTTTGAAACTATAAAAGATGAAAAGGAAAGAATAATAAAATAGGACAAGAGAAGAAACAGAGTTAAGCAATTCTTCTCTTAAATATTATCAATGTGTGTGGTTGAATCATGATCATTTTCAACCCTACTCATGCCTCCATATATATAGCCCATGAACAACTAACTACCAACAAAATCTTAAAAAATAACTTGACAAACATTATACCAACGAAAAGATAGCTGACCGGAGAGGATACATCAAAGCATAATATAAAGAGAGGCAATAAGGATTTAAATATGGTAAATCTATATATGTCGTATGAAGATAATATTCTCTGTATCTCCCACTTAACTCCAACTACTCTTGCTTATGGTCTTCCTACCATTAAATTTGCCTTAATCTTATCAAAATATTCCATAGAGAAAAGCTTGGTAAAAACATATGTTACTTGATCCACTAAAGGCACATGATTCACCAAAAGTTGTTTGGATTCTACCTTTTCATGTAAGAAAAATAAATCCAAGTCTAGGTGCTTAGTCCTTACTCGTAACATGAGATTTGTTGATAAGGTTACAGTGTAGAGATTATTACACTAAAGAATAGGAAACCACTAAGTTTGTATATAAAGATCCTAAGGAAGAGCTTTAAGCCATAATAATTCAACAATAGCATTTGCTAAGATGTGAAATTCAACCTTTGCTCTGTAATTAGATATAATATCTTGTTCTTTGAAAATCAAACAACTAGATTCTTACCCAGTTAAACACATAATCCACTAGGGTATCTTTTATCATACATATCATTACCTCAATTAGCATCACTAACACCAATGAGGGTCAACACATGAGAGACTTGCAAATTAAAACTTTCTTCTTGTGTATCCTTAAAATATATGAGAATTCATTTCACTTGCTTCTAATGAGTATTAAGAGGATTGTCCATAAATTGACAAACCTGATTAACACTGAAGGATATTTCAAGTCTATTTTTATTGATATATTGTAGTTCTCCTACCATTAACTGATACTTAAAAATGTTGTCAAGCGGATCTCCTTCTGTCTTTGACAGCTTTAAGCTGCTAATCATTGGTGTAGGTAGAGGTTTGGCCTTGTTTGTCTTAGTCTTCTTCATGTGGTTAAGTATGTATTTCTCTTGTGAAATATGAAGACCACCCTCTACTTCCTTTACTTCAATACCCAAGAACTAGTGCAATCCTTCCTAGATCTTTTGAGGAGAATGAGAGAAATGCATAAATCGGTCTTTGTAATTCATTCTCATCACTACATGTAACTATGATATCATCTACATAGACTAAAGCATAGATAGTGGAGGAATCACTTACTTTGTAAAGAAATGATTGATCATATGAGGACTTAAATCCAAACAATTGAAGATAGTTATCAAGCTTCTCAAACCAGGTCCTAGGGTTCTATTTGAGCTTATATAAGGCTTTATTAAGCTTGCACGCCAATTATTATCCTATTGTGCCTTTATGAAACCTAGATGGCTACTCCATGTATATTTAATCATGCATGTCTCCATTTAAAAAGGGCATTTTTGAATTATAGTTACCTTATTAACCATTCACAAGCTAACATAGCAGTGAGCACAACCCTAATAGGTGTAAGCTTTGCCACTAGGCTATAATTCTTAGTAAAATCAAACCCATAACTCTAAGTGTGTATGCCTTAGCTACTAACCTAGCTTTATATCTAGATATAAAGCCATCGAGATTTTTCTTTAGTTTGAATACCCATTTAAATCCTACCATAATTCTATAATGATGTAAAGACATAAGAAACAAGGTCTAAATCTTGATAAGATCATTATACTATTCTTACATAGCTTGCTGCCACTTAGGATGATCTAAATTTTGAGCAAAATACGTAGGTTCTTTCACATCCTAATCTATTGTATACACTTAAGGCTTATGAATACCATGTTTTCCTTTGGTAACCATATGATATTTATTTGTAATTCCCTAAGTAGCAAAGCAAATTGGAGCTTGTAAATTAGAGTTAGGAGATTTGGGCTTAGTCTTAGAAGATAAATACTCATTACCAACGGTAGGAGTGTGTCCCTATGAAATAGGAGAAGGAGGTTCAAAGGGAATAGGATAATAGAAATTAGAAAATTATTGTAAACTGCTAGAAATATAAGAAGTAAATCAAGGACTTGAAGGACATGTATTATAAGAAATTTGAGGAAGTTGAAGATTATGCATAAAAGGTAAGTAAGGGACAAAATTGGATTTTGCTGAGGTAGTATTGCCTATATATGAACCAAAAGAGTGAAAGGGAAATATAGATTTATCAAACACCACATGTTTAGAAATATAAACTTACCCTTATTTATTAAGATATTTATATCCCTTATGCTAAGAACTATATCCTAGGAAAGTGAACGAAGGGGGATCTCTAGTTCATTTTATGTGAGTTAAAGGGCCTAAGATAAGGGAAACATATAATACCTTAAAACCCTAATTTATTGGGTGAGATCTAATTAAACATGTCATTTTAAATAAAATAATGATATTATAATAAAAATAGTTAAAGCTAAAAAGGAAGGAAATAACGTAGGGATTAAATTAGTGGAGATTAGAATAATTTACTAAACTAAAATAAATTTTAAGTAAATTATAATAATAATTTATAAATTAATAAAAAATTAATTATTTATTTTTACTAATTTTATTATTTCCAAACTTTTAAAAAATCCTAAAACACCTCAACCAACTTACTTTTCTGTTCTTTTTCCCCCTTTTCTCTCATTTTCTTTCTTCCTTTTTCTTCTTTTTCTTTCTTTTTCCCCTTCATCGCCGACCTGGCCCTACCCAGCGCGGCCCAACCTCCTTCTTCCCCCCTCCTCTCCTTTCCTTCCTCGAGCGAGCCACTTCCCCCTTTACTTTTTTTTTCTCCCGCAAGCCCAACCCCGCCCACAGAGATCCCCTTATTTTCCCCTTTTCTCCTTTTCCTCTTTCCTTTCTTCCCCTTTTACCCTCATTTTCAACCTCCCCCCTCGGATCGAGTATCACGCATGGCTACTTCCCGGCCATGGCTCTCTCCCCCCTCCCCACCTTCCCCTCATCTGGACTTGCAGGGCATGTAGCTGGCAGTATCCCGTACTAGTCCCCACCCTTCTGAAGCCCCAACACCCTCACATAACCTCCCTGCAACCACGCCAAAAACCCAACCTTGGCCCCTGCAAACCTGCCCCCATCGCAAACCTACATCGCCTGCCATCGTTGGCCGGCAACCACCTACTCTCCCTCCCTTTGTCCATTTTCGTCCTTTGTTCTCTTCCCCTCCCATAAAATCCCTCCTTCACCTTCTTCGTCCCTCTCTTTTCTGCCTAGATTTCCCCCTATCTCCCTTTCTCCCATCGCCCCTTCAGACGCAGCCGCCGTCATCGCTTCGTGTCGCCATCCTAACTTCCACCCTTCCTCTTCCCTACACCACCTTGCACCAAACGTAATATTCCCTTGCACCTAACTCTCCCTCCTCTTCTCTCCCCACCTATGCAAAGTGGGCAGCTCAAGCTACCCTTTTGCACCCCTCGCAGCCCTTTGCGCCATCGAACGCCACATCCACTACCTCCACTACCTCCCTCTCTGCTAGACTTTGTTTTTGGGGATCATGTATCGGTTTTTTGGGATGGATGGTAGTGGGCCTACCTCATTGTTGCCTTGAAGCTTGAGAGTGTGAGCATCTTGAGAATATTGTACAGTCCCTACTAGACCAGAATTTGATGTGGTTTTATCTCATTTGTATTTTATTTTTTCTAGCTTGTCATGTACGAATGTATTTCAGATGTGTTGGGATCTGATGTGGTCCATTTGTAAACACTTAAGTACAGTACTTTTTAATTTTAAGGTTACAAACTCTATTTATTGTAAGTGGCTTGACTCTACTTTTGTTTTGTTCAATGTGGTTTTTCAATCTTGTATCTAATATGAGACGGGAAGCTAATGTTTATTCTGTGTTAAGTGTGGTGGTAGTACCTTTTTTTTATAGGTGCATTTAGGTGTTTTTTTTTTTTTGCTTCCTTATGTTTTATAACGACTTTTTTTAATAGTAAAAAATGGAAGGAGAACTAAATGAAGACTATTATTGATAGTTCATGACTATCGTTTTCTATAGAGTAACCAAGTCTTTTCTATAGAGCTGTTTTGCATTGAATATTATGACACGCGACACTAGTTGATTGAACCAACGAGCAACTAGTGCTTCTAGCATGGCGTCCTTTAGGTTTATTTATATAGGTTGTTCCACATTTGGTGCATGTGGTATAACAATTACAACATGTATTTAAAAAATATATTATAATTAATGCATCAAATAAAAAAAGATATAGGTAAAAATATAGAGCAAACATTAATTTGTTTTTAAAAAAAACATTTTTAAGATAATTTTTTTATCTAAAATAACTTCTTCTTTTTTTATAATTGAATGGAGTATATAGGTTAAGTGGCCTTTTTAAAAAAAGTTTGACAAACCTTTTTTTATTTAGCTTATTTAAATTATCTAATGTAAAAATTTTCTAAAAAATCACGTGTTATACATCTGTAAAATCAATCAACGAAATGTGATGACAAATTAAAGCCCCTACACAACCAATTGACATTATGCCGTGCTGCCGACATCATCTAAGCCTCATACTTGCAGGGTGATGTGGTCTAAACTTTGTTGATGTGGGGTTCGGGAAAGCTACATGAACTCCTAGAAAGGTCCTGGTATTATGTACTACGAATAATACTAGAATTAATACTAAACTTTTCTTTATAATATTTTTACAAGCATCTCATGAAATACGGCCCTACATATATAGATCAAATATGTAGGATCCATCTCAAAAGGCAATATCTTGCCTTACTATATGGATCCAAAGGGTTGTAAACATATTATAATCATTTTAGTGGTATGGTTAGCATTTTTGCAAAAAATCATGGTGAACTACTTTATTATGGCTAAGTTATTAGGATTAAGGCTTTGGGAATTCAAAGATTCAAATTTCTCTTAATAGATATGTGGTATTACAATGATTTATTTGTTGTAAATGTTAAGCTAATTATAAATGAAAATAAAAAATTACTAAAGATAAGCATTCTATAGTTCAAACAATTATAAATTAAAGATAAGCATTCTATAATGAATAATAATTTTAGGCTAATTTAATAAACGAATTGAGTTTAAATATAAAGAATTTAAACTCAAATTCAATTAATTTATTATAAAAACTCGTAAGATGACTCACCTCAGTTTATTAAAATTTCTTTTTTTTATATTTAAACAAACCTAAGCTTTATTTTTATCTTAAGCTCATTTATTAAATAAATCGAGATTGTAATGATTTCAAGATTCGACTTATTTACAACCCCATCTACCCCATCTAAGAGTTAAAAAAATAGTTGTAGCTTAACTTAACAACTTAGGTATTTGGTGGGGGGAGATTGAGGTTAAGATATATCGGCTACACATCAAATATTATATTAGCAAATGGTAGTAGCTTAACTTTAGTAGCCTAGATATTTTAAATAATATAACATAATAATTAAAATTATATAATATAGTATATTATCCAATTTTTATCTCTCATTGATCTCGCTATTAATTTTTTTTTGTTTGCTACTAGTTCTTAAACAAGCTACTCAATCTACTTTTACTTATTTTTAGGACCAATTGGATACTTCATTTGATTTGCTACCCATTATAATATTAAGTGTCATGCGTCGTGTATTTTCAAATTAATGATGATTTGAATATGTATCGTGTATTTGCCATAAATTTTCATATCAAATATTTATCATGTAATTGTCGTCTATTTTCATATTAAATATTTATCGTGTATTTGTCATATATTTTTCTACTAATTGGCAAAATCGATGAGGTTAGGTTCTACTGACGAGGCTACCTCAGTACCTCCAAGACAACAAGAGGAGCTCAATTTTGAATCTCGCTTCGTAGTATTCTATACCGGTGATAATTGCCAGCATTTGAATTTTGAGAGACACGGAAGGCGGCCTTAAAAAGTTAAATTAAGGGATTGTTTGGTACGGAGGTAACCGAAGGTGGAAAAAGTTTTCTACTATTTTATATATTTTATATTAAATATTTAATAATAATAAATATATTTTAATAAAATATTTATTTTAGATCAAATTAAGATCTAAAATAAATATTTATTATAATAAAAATATTTAATTTTAAATAGATTATAAGATATATAAAACTAATCGTTAACTCCTTATCTGGATAACTTTTTCTCATGTACTACAGTACCGAGGACGGAGTACAATCACCTTTGACATTTACCCTAACGAATTATCGCTAATTATTGATAGAGCTGGCTACTAATCAAAATCCACAATACAAAGAAGAGCTTGTATTTAATTCCTTCGCAGCCTTCATCATCACCTTCCACCAATTATTTCAACCGGATGGAACCAGCATTAGCAGCTTCAAGCCTAATTTGTTTGTTAACCATAGCGATGAAATCATCAGCTCTTTTCATCAACTCTTCAGTTGATAGGCCGAGATCTCCATCCTCCTCAGCAGTTTCAACCAAACCCTTCTCGTTTTCCTTAATTACTTCCTCCAATTTACGATCCTCTTCTTCAGCTTGACAGGCGGCCGTCCTAATTACCTTCGCCTCAGCTTCGCAGGCGGCCCTGATTACTTTTCTTTCTGCTGCGACGACATTTTCTGCCTCGAGAGTGGAAGAAGAGGATTCACGGCGGCTTGCCCAGGTCGCTTGACGCAACAAGGAAGGAATTGAGGAATAGATCTTGGATTCACCGAATAAGAAGATGACTATGAGGTTACCGACTATGAACAAGGACCTTGCACTAAGGAAAAATGAGGCGATTTTTGGGAGGGAAACGAAAAGAAGACTCTTGATTGAAAAATAAAGAGGAGGAAACCATAGAGGACTGGAGCATAGTAGAGTGAATACCACCGTTGTCACAGAGTAGAACAAGATGTTATTTACTTTCTGGTTTCGTCTGTCCTTCTTGATCGCTTGAATTTTATCGAAATCAATGGAATCCATTTCTGAGTAGAGGGAGGGAGAGAGAGGGGAAGGGTTAGTTTTGGTGTTGAGTTGTAGTAGATAATGGTTGATTCAGAGGAAATAGTGTAGTATATGCACCATGGACCGGAGGTGGCTCCCCTGACTGATCGAACTGCAGTTCTGTATATATATCTTTGTTTGTATATATGTATATATATAATTATTAGAAGCACGGGTAATGAATTATGGTTGTGGTAGTACACTGGTAACCACTATCCAGTATCCACTGCATTAAAATAATACGCCTACTTTATTCTCGTTGCGGGTGACGACGATATTTTACCTTTTTAAAAAGCATGATAGCTACTTTTATGTTTTTTTATCAGAATTTTGTATCGTCTCTTTTCACACTGCATCTCATTTGTTACATTTCAAAACATTTATCCATCCTCAATCGTAAGGAAGGAATTACTTTTTAGACGGAGGTAAGGAGGAATTAACGGGAGTTAATTTTTATGTCAATTTTATTTGATAACTTTTTTAGAATTTAGTTTAAGTTTGATTAAGTCAAATATTTATTTTATTTAATCTTGATTTATTTTAAGATTATTAACTTTCAAATTGATAGTTGCATAAATACAACGTATAAGAGGTACCGCGATTAATTCTTACTTATTTATAATTTTATTTCCAACCACTTGTACAGCTATATAAGCTATAACATATGTGTATTTTAGGTATGAAAATATGTATTATAACACTAATATATGTATATGTGTATTTTAGTCATGAAGAATGTACAAGATAATATGTGTATATCATATCACTAAATATTATGCATTTTAGTTAAGGATATGTGCATGTCTCTTATATTACTACTAATTAATATGTATTTTAATTATAAAGAATATGCTTCTCATTATTATTGACGAGTCAACAAATATTTTTTTTAAGTTGGTCACTAACAACTAGCAAGACTTTGAAATGTGTTTGTGTCATCTAATAAGATAAGTCATCACAAAATTCCCACATTTGATATTACAATATTCTCATTTGTTATAGTTTCTCTATAGTACTCATGTCCATGATATTTCAAAACACCTAGGAGTGGGAAAATTTGGCTTTATAGGATGATATATAAACCCCTCTCAAGTAATACTTATAATTCCTTTTGATCTAAAGAGTCTCCAACTAAAGTTTTGATATCTATTACTTCTTGTTGGAAAGATAACACTAAAGCTCCTACAACTAGGAGTTGGAATCTTGCTGTGTTGTAGAAAAGGCCACTGCTTTGAAAAAAAAATATTGGCTTAACTTTGGTGTAATCAACAATGGTCATCTGCTCCCCTATATTAACACAATGGTCCTTTAGATTTATGTACTAAAGGATGAAGGATACAAAATGCAATTGCCTAGGATGAACATATGAGGAGGAGAGATTCTGGAGGTTTAGGAATTTGGTTTAGTGTTTGTGCCTAAATAATGAATTTTTTGTCACTATTTATAGGCATTTTAGAACCCTAAATCCATCACTCAATGAACAACAAATTTAATAGTATAAGTGTGCTTTGAACTGAGAATAGACGTATACAATAAATATATAAAATGAATACATGTACCAAGATCAAGTACACTAAACAAATGAGTGCAAGCACTAAGGAAGAAAACATTGAACATGCAAGTACATGTACCAAAAATAAAAGAATTGAATAAGGAGATGTATTCATGAACAATGAATAAGAATATGAATGTATCCGAGATTAGATACATAAATACATTAAGTACATCAAATGATGATAATGTATCAAGACAAATGCACCGAATACATAGGATATATCTATAATGAATATATTGAATAAAATGACTTGATTTTTATTATATTTAATTCCCACCAAGCCCCACACATTGTAAGAAAACTCAAGGAACAACAATGAAGAATAGTCTAGGCAAAATAAGAGTTTAATATGTAAGCATTAATGTCTTTCAACTAAATTGATACATAAGTAGTAAGGTTACAACTTAGTCTAGGTAGTGAATTTTTCCTAAACTACAAAGCATTAGGTTAATACCCCAACAACATGTATTATGCTTGTTATATATCTACAAAGTACGTGATGCAACATGAAAAAGCGCACTATTTTAGGATTGCACACACCTCAAGAACTAATGAGTACACTAGAGAGACAATATGAATCTCACATAGAAGGCGATCCACCTTCACACTCAAGTAAATAAGTCCATTAAGTGTGTCTTTCTAGCATCACCACATCCGATTTTAGGTTTATAAAGAGCAAGTAGCTCAACCTCAAATCAATTAGTAGAAGCCATCAAATTTATCTCAAAAGCACCATAAAATATTGTTACTGGTTCAATAGGATCATATAAATCAAACCTAACACTAACACATAAGAATACATCAAGAGTCTCACAAAACTAGCTATGGGTTCATAAGAGGATATAACTTAAAATTAGAAATAATGGAGATGGGAATGTAATGTAAAAAGAGTAATCATATGGCTTCATTTGACCTTTAGTGGGTATCCACCATACTTTCCACTACTATGTGCTTAAGGCTCATCAATATCAAAGATTCAAGAACAAATTTCCTTAACAACCCTTTAAAATATAATATGTTAGATTCCTTTTTGATCTTACATATTCTAAGGAGATTACTCCTCTTTCAATAAATTATTAACCACTCTATGTCTGACATGAGTTTATATCATCTTTCCATTATACATGCTATTCTTATTGATTCCAATGGTAGTCTATGAATCACAATAAAGCAAAACCAAAACACAAGTTTTCTCCCACAATGGCATTCTACTAATAAGTCCCTTAGTCATTCAGTTTATTGACCTACCAACTCATGGACAATAGATTCAGGTTCCATGGTGGAACTTACTATACAAGTTTACTTTGAAAACTTCCATGATATAGTACCTTCACCTAATATAAATACATAAACAAAAGGAGAGATAACTTCATCTTTATTGGTCACCCGGTGTAATACCCAAAAAATTTGCTTAACCTAATCTCATGTCATTATCCCTAATTTGACTCTAATCTCAAGAAATCTTATTTTTAGCCTTAACCAAATTTCTTAATCCTGAAACTTTAACCTAAACCTAAACCCTAATTCAGATAAACTAAAACAAAAACCCGTTCAAATTTTTGCTAATCTAAATTATTTGGCTAATCCCAAAATTCCTAATTGTATCCTAATTCCCTAACATTTCTCTCTTTTCCTTTTCTTTCTTTTTTTCGTTTCTTCTTTCTTCCCTTTTATTCCTTTTTCTTTTCTTTTCTTTTCCTTCTTCTCCTGCACCGATTTTATGGCGTAAGGAGTTTTGCTTCTATAGCACCTCCCTCCACTTGCCTCCCTCATGCTCCTCTCACCATCACCCTACCAGCCATGCCACTCCCTCATTCCATCCTCCTCCTCCTCCTCCTCCTCATTCTTCTTCTTCTTCTTCTTCTTCTTCTTCTTCTTCTTATTATTATTATTATTATTATTATTATTATTATTATTCTACTCTCACCGCTACTGCTCTATTTTCATAGCTCTGCCAGTCTGCCACCTTCTTCTTTCTTCTTCTCCCTGCCTTCTCCTCCTGTGCACGCTTTTTTCTTCATCATCATCTCCCTTGTGCCCCTGCTTGACTCCCATCCCTCTAAACCATCACCATCCCCCTCTCATTTTCTTTCTTCTTTCTTCTTCTTGTTCTCGGCAGAATCATCATCATCGTTATCATCACCTTGCCATTTTTCTCCTCCAAGGCACGCCACCTTACTAGTTTAAATACCCCTCCAACCCTCCATTTTATTATCATCTATTAGCTCCCCGACCTTCTCCTCTTCTTCCTTCTCCTTTCTCCTTCTTCTTCCTCCTTCTTCCCTATTTTGGTGATCGAAACACCCAATCCACCACCGAGCACCACCCAAGCCACCACTAGCTTCCCTTTGATCGGTGGACCGACCACCAAGGTTGCCCTAACCTTCCCCCTCGTCGTCGCCGGGCATCCCCACCAACCGCCGCATCTTTTCCCTTCTTCTTCCCCTCAATAGTTGTAGAGTTTCATAGTACATGGCATGTGCACGACCTGCTGCACGGCCGTGCAAACGCTCAGATCCCTTGCTGCACAGCTGGGTAACCCTTGCACCATTTGACCATGCATCTTTTTTTCTCTCGGCCCAATGCTGCACAGCCGTGCAACTCCTACACCATTTGATCATGCGTCTTTTATTCCTTCAACCTGTTGTGCACTGTTACTGCATGGGCGTGCAACTCCTGCACTGTATGGCCGTGCAACTTTCTATTTTAGCCATGCAACCCTATTTTCACCCCAAATCCTATCTAAATACCACCAAAATTTAACCATAACTCCACCACACACTCTTCTACACTTCCATACAATTCAAGTTTCCATTTAACTCTGGTAAATTCTATTTTTTACCCTTCTCTACCATAATGCCCATCTTAACTTTTAACCTCTAATCCTAATCATATTGTATCTTATTTTCATAGGTGATCTTCTAATGATCTCGAAGGAGATATATGATTTATGTGCATAGAGCCCGGTGTCCTTGTCAGTAAGGATACATGTCGTAACTAGGAATTTATGTGATACTTGTAATGTTGCTATATACTTTTGTGTTGAATATGTTGTATTGAGTAATTTAATTATGTAAATTCTATGAAATGATATTCTTGAGAGTCATGAAATTATGTAAGTTCGTATTTGGGTATAATATTGGATACAAGATATCTTTGGAAAACTAAGGATATGTACTTCGGATAATAATTAGAAATGTATATGCTTTGGATTTTATAAGGCTTTGGGAGAATAGGATTGGCTTGCCTACCTTAAGGGTATTATGGTCATTTGAGGATAATTACTTGGTCGTACTTATGTTTAATTGTATGTATTGTGTATTTATATGAGTTCGGCATGATAATATACAATCAACTCTGAATAAGGTTTTAATCATTTAAAGTGAAAGATCACTTGAGTCGGGCTGAGGTGTTTATATAACTCTATTCCACCGAATAATAATAGTATCTCGAGTGTGTTGTCCCTAAGAGGTGCTTCAATTCGTTCCACCGGATTAAGAATAGTGGGGCCACATACTCAATGCGAATGAAAATATAATTAAGAGTTAAATTATAAATGGAAATATACTAATCATTTAAAGTGGAAGACTACATAAGTCAGGACCGAGGTGTTGAGTCCGTTCCATCTGATAATAATAGTGGCTCAAGTGTGTTGTCCCCAAGAGGTGTTTCATACCATTTTACCTGTTAAATAATAGTAGATCAGAAGTATTTTATTCTGAGAGGTGTTTATATGGCTCCATTCCACTGGATGATAATAATGGCTCAGGTTTGTCATCCTTGAGAGGTGTTTTAGATCCTTCCACCAGTTTAAGAATAGTGGGGTCCCTGAACTCAACGTAAATAAAAGATTGGAATATGGTACATCCAATGAAAGACTTGGAATCTGTAGTTATATGGAATTCTATGATTTGTACATATATGATTTACTTATGAGAATTCTTGTATTATGTGTAACCCTACTTGATTGTACCGTTACCTTACTCAGTACGTCGCATACTGATCATCCGTTTCATGGGTGTTGCTCAATCAAACGAGTAGACGACCTAGATGTATATGTGCAGCTTGTTGAAGACCAGGTGGATGAATTCACAGTCTATGATGCCATATATGTGTAGGAGTGATTTCTTTGTATCAGAGTTTTAGACGTAGAGTCATGTTATCTAGATGATAGTTTTATCTGGATACCTTTTTGGACTCTTAGTTTCATAAAATTCCTTTTTGTTATATTTTGATATTGTAATCGGCGTCGATCTCCAAACACTTATTTGATGTTATTAAAAGTTGTCTCGTCTCTTTCTAATCATGTTTTAAATTTTCTAATTGTGTTGCCTTGTAATTGGCGTAAGGGAGGTAGGGTAAGCCAGACTTATGCCAATTACGTTGGTGACACCTAAATATTTAATTATACACTTTCGCTTAAAACGAATTTTTTCTGTAGTAAATTTTGGGGTGTTACACCCAATTTGTATCATAGTAACCTTCTAAGAGAAAAAGAAATTTGTGAAAATTTAAATACCAATTAATTATAACCTTAAGTCACCTAAGTAAATGATGAATAAGAATCTAATGTTTGTCACTAGGGTTATGAGGATATCAACAAAAAAACAAAAATAAAAATTCACAACATAGGTTATGCCAAGTCTAATATAGTTCATAAGGAACATGAAACTTCCTATAATTTTGGTATAATTATCTTTAGCAACACTAAAACCCTTATTCTTCTTAAGTTTTATGATATAATCAAAGGGATTTATCATAAGCACTATATCATAATAATCACTTTTTTTTTCACAATTATGTCAATAAAGTGATATTAACTTAGGAAGAAACACCATTTAGTCTTTCTCAATTTAATACCAAGTATTACGCAAGCATTAATACTCATTCCCAATCCTTATTTATATGCATTTTCTAAACCTAAATACATCACTCAATGAGCACTAAAATTAATAGTGTGAGTGTGCTCTAAATTGGGAATAGAGATGTATACTGAATATATTAAATGAATACATGTACCGAGATATAGTGCGCTAAACAAATGAGTACATACAAAGGAAGAAAACATTTGACATATGAGCACATGTACCAAAAATGAAAGCATTTAATAGGGAGATGCATTCATAAAATATAAGGAATAAGGAGCTGAATGTACTAAGATTGGTTACGTTGGATTAGGAGAATGTATGGGAATGAATAGGCTAAAAAGAATTGGAGAATGATAATGTATCAATATGAATGCACCGATTGTGTGAGATATATCCAAAATTAATATGTTGAGTAAAAGGACTCGAGTTTTATTTATTTTTAATTCCAAACACATGTAAATGCTTTGTTGCTTTATACAAGTCTGTTTATATACATTGATCATCTATGTAGAGTTTTACAACAATTGATAATAGATTTGGATAATTGATGGAGGAGTTGACCTTATTGATCTTGGATATGGAAATATAAAAGATTTTAAGAAATCAAATATTCCAACAGAGCTAAGGCACTTGTTAAATTAAGATTTTATTCAAACCATCAAGATAGAGGATCTTGGTAGAGAGAAATCTAAACATTTGAATGAAAAGTCACTTTTTCAAATACTAATAGCTTATAAAATTTGGCCTTTAATAATATGAAAACACTCTAGATATACAAGCAACATATATTATGATTTATAATAAACTCAAAGATTGCCTAAAAGTCTCAAAGCTTTATTTTGGAACATTGCAACCGCTAGAATAAATAACATGCACAAAATAATAAAAGAGTGCCTAAAAGTATAAGTTCTTAAGAATCCTCTAAAAACACCATGGTTATAGATAACTTTAGCCAACATGTGTATTTTTATCATGCCATTCGGTGAAATTTTCTTATTGTAGTGATGTGCCTTGGGTTACAAATGTAAAGATACAATGTTTTTTTTTGTTCGGACAAAGATGCCTTCAAAATTTTGCATACTTCAACATTAATCATGCATAAGATATCATGGAAGCATGGAATCATAGTTCTTTATGGGCTACATGAGCTTCAAATAGATTGCCAAATAAATTGATAAGCCTTTGTTGATGAGAATTAAGACATTGTGGATTCAATTTAGGTGTAATAGTCTCTCATTTCTATAATCATTGATCATAGAGATGCCCTTTATAAGCAACCGTGCAATTTTGGATGGTGTTAGTGCTAGCAGCTTGGATAGCTTGAAGGATAGGTGGTTGGAAATACTTTTTCCTTTTTATAGTAAGCACAACATTTTATTTTAGCTCTATAAGACTTTTTAGAGCTCATCCTTAGCTAGTCAGTCATTTGACAAAATTTTATACAAAGATAGCATACCTATGTAAAGGGTTTCTTTTCTTTGATGAATCCCACACAAAGGCTAAGCTCATCTATTTTGAACATAGTTAAAGTGAACTCGACTATAGAAAATGGGGTTGGACAACCATTGTGGCACCTAGCGTTCATCACAACCACCGATACTTAGGGTAATTTGTTGGGAACCTTAAATTTAAAACCAAGTAAAGCTCAATGTATATGGGTTCACGATAAGAAACTAAATGATCACAAGAGTAAATGTCATTTTTATATAAAAATATGGGTTCACGGTTGCATAGATTTGTTATCAATGTGGGCATATCCATTATATACTCAATATAACTAAGGATATTGTGGCATATGGACTAAAGGTAAAAATAGAATTTGGCTTTTAGGTGTTGCTAACAAAGTCTAATTGCTCAATAATCATCAACTCAACTTCACTTAAAGTATCATATATTCTCTTATGAAGTAGTGGTTCAAAAATGGTTTTTTTATCCTCACACTACAAATTGTACCATGTACATTGAAATTTAAACATCTATGAAACTACTTATTTGGTCGAGTTGTAAATTCTGATTATGGCACACATATACTCCCAATATCAATCCTTTTTCAGGGTATAAGCCAATTATTATATCCTAAATTCCTAATATAATTGATATGTGTGTGTAATCTACCACTTTTGAAATCTCAGACAATAACTTGACAAAAAAAACTTGGGTGATATTTTTAATCCTTTATTACCATTAAACACGTGTACGATAAGCACTATGTTTAGGTTCCTCATCATGGGAAGTGTTTTGATGACAAATGCCTAGATATAAGTAGAGTCAATGGACAAAAGTAAGTCATCTAGTTGGTTGGTCGGCTAGAGTGAGGTAGTACATCAACAAAGCACATTGATTGGGTAGTTAGTAAGATCAAACATCCTTACTACATCAGTCCAATAAGGTTAATTGATAAGACATAGTGCATTGGTCGCCAAAGTGGGTTGATTAGGTAAAAGGTGTCGATTGTACAAAGTGTGTCACCCAATAGACGCCCAACTTATCACATTAGTTGGCAAATCAAACTTGAGAAGAGCTCAACCAAGTTAGGATCGAGAGAAACTTCTCATATAGGTTTGCTTAGTATCTTATCCAAGATTGAGATAGAAGACATGAACACAAACAAAGATAAGATGTGAAGTATGTGAAGTCATGGAAGGGTAAGGATCAAGCTCTATTAACCGTAGGCACTCCACTAAATAGTTAAGAGATGTTGTGTGTGTGTCTCAATAATTATTTCCTAGGTGAAAAGCTCAAAATAACACTTCTTGGAGTATAGACAAGAAGATGAGGCATTTTAGCCTCATCATCAAAGTCAAAGGCATTAGTGGTAGGTTAAGGGAAATCTAAGGGTGGGAAAAAATAGAGGGAGGTATAAGAGCAAACTTGGGAACTCAAAGATGGACAAGTCGTAATTATATTATAGGTAGTTAAGCAAGTAGAAGAAGGATTATTGAGAGCTAATAAATGATGTGAAGGGGAACATCAAGTTTGAAGAGATGACATTTATCACCCATGATTATATTAACTTGATGGTTGTATTGAAGCATGTAGTGCTTTTACAAGCACTTCGTGGGTAAATGCTAAATGGGTAGTGGACATCACCCCACACAAGGAGTACTTCTCTTATACATTCGGGGATTCTAGTGAAGTGAAAATGGAAAATGTGGTGTGTCAAATATAATATTTGGGATTATACGACTAAAGATGATATTTGGTTGTACTGCACAACTAAAGGAATTTAGACATATTCTTGACATGAGAATGAATTTAATCTTGGCTGGAAATCTCAATGATGAAGGATATATAAGTCAGTTAAAAAAACTCATGGAAGTTGGCAAACGGTTCACTTATAGTGTTGTTTATTGTATTAAACGAAGACAAAGGTATGTTAGAACAAGGTAAATGTCAACTTGGTGAAATGCCCATATGAGTTATGGCATCAACATCTTGGTTATATAAGTAAAAAGGGCATGAAGATTATCAATAGATAATTTCTAATACTCAATTTTCAAGGTGGTGAGGTTGCCAAATGTATCTGTTGTGTTATGAGTGAGTATAGTTGAGCTCATTTTCAAGGTAGCCAATTTTTAAGCTAAAGAAAAGTTGATTTGAGTATTCTCAATGTATATGGTCCAATGACAGACAAGTACTTAAGTGGATCATCATACTTTATGATATACATCATTGACCTCTCTAAGAGGCTATAAGAGTATCCCATGAAGAAAAAGGATCAAGTGTTACCTAACTTCAAAGTATTCCATTCTGAGGTTGAACATGAGACCACGGGAAAATTTAAGCTTATTCATATGGACAACAAAGACGTATACCTTTGTCCATTTGACAAATACTGTATAACTCATGGAATTCGACATAAGAAGACCATTTCCAAAACTCTATAGTATAATGGAATGGCTTAACAGATAAACCACACATTGATGGAGAATATGAGGTGCTTACTCTCACATGCTCAACTTTTAAGGTTATTATAGGGAGAAGATTTGTGCACCACATGCTACCTCATCAACCTATCTCCATAAATTCCTCTAAATGGATATGTGATCAATAGAGCATGGTTTAGAAAGATCATGAACTACAAACATCTAAGAGTTTTTTATTATCTTGTGATTGTTCATATTCCAAGAGATGAGAGAACAATTTTGGATGAGAAGACATTTCTATAATACCTCAAATTTAACCTAACTCTAATCCCGTATTACTAATATTTTAATCTTACCATAATTATTTAATTTTAATTTTAAAACTAATTCTAATTCTAATCCTAATCCTAAACCTCTTTTCCTTTTTCCCTTTTCCCTTTTCTTTCTCCTTTTCTTTTTCCCTTTTCTTCTTCTCCTTCTATGGTTGTCTTCTTCTTCTTCTTCTCCCCCAGCCAAATCATTCATGTTAATCTTCCACCCTCCACCTTACTAAAGCCTAACTCATCATCACCACCATCACCTCCATTATCTCTTGGGTTGTGTTGCATGGATTTTTTTTGTTCCAAACCCCAATATCTGCCCTATACCCCATGTTCCTCACTATCTACCGTGAACAAATTCACACACGACCACTACAGATATAAATACCCCTCCATTCTCACTAATTATCTCATTTAATGCCTCATCAAACCTTCCCCAAAATATCTCTCTCATTTCTCAACTTATTCATGCTAAACCATCTTAACCATGTGACAAGCTCATGTTACTCAATCTTAACTACATCCATAGCTCACACAACTCAACCCCTTCAACGTCTACACCTCATGCAAACTACTCCTCGTAATTTCACAACCTCATGCAACCTACCTCCACTTACAACTCTCACCTCATGCCACAACCCATACCAATGTGATTCCTCCACACATCCCCATCCCTTTTGCATGAGTATCTCATGCAACACCTTCATTATTGGGCTATCCACTCATGCAACTCGCTCTTTTTGACACCATACATTCCTGCAACTCTAAGTATCTTTGTTTTCTTTAGTTTTGCATCTTTTCCTTCTTTCTTTTCCTTATACATTCCTTAGTTTTTTTCTTAAATTCTAACCATATGTTATTATTTATTTTTAGGATAATTTTTGTTGTCTCAAAATAGGAATTTTAAGGTTTTAATTGCTTAGAGACTAATGTTGATTTGGTAAGGATACATGTTGTAGTTAGGGTTTTTAAATGTTATGTGTGAATTTGTGTATTATATCATGTTTGGTATTATTATATTTATAATTCATGTTTATAATTTCACTGTATGATAATGTATTATTATATCATGGAAATTGAGTATAATGAGAAAGCACAAATTTATGTGTTATTTCATATGATAAGTCTTATCTTAAAACCTTGAGTGGGGTAGTGTGATCTATGGTATTTTAATGTTGTATTGATTAAGTATGGTAAGGGTTAATGGATATGTTCAAGTTTTATGGTGATGTAATAAATTAAAATTTAGAATTTAATGATATCAAATTTGTAGGGTTTTGGGGGGGGAGTGTGGTTATCTTACAGATATTTTGGTTATTTTATGATAATACAGAAAATAATTATAGCATGATAATATTTTAGGTTTTTATAAATTAATTCATAAGTAGTTTGATCAAGTGGTGGTTGAGTATGATACGAGTTATCTAAAATGAGACTTTGAGGTTTCCAGTAAAATAAAGGTATTTTGGTTAATATGGGTTAAATATTAAATTTTGGTATTTCTAGAGTGGAAATGGATTTAAAATATTCTAATTATGTTAGGTGAAATTTTTGGCGTAATTTTGAGTAGCATAAATATAATAAAAATAAGAAAATGACTTAAATCGTTAATAGTAATCCAAGAAGCAAGCTCGTTATCGCAGGCGTAGGACATTAGATTTAGACATTGATTTTTGGATATAATGTTAATAATTTTATTTTAGGATGACATACTATTTTTTTTTATGAAATGAGTCTCATGAGAGAAGTTATGCTTATCGTGTGAATTTAGGGTTTTGTGGGAAAGTTATGGTATTTTCCTTGAGAATGTTCCAATCATTCTCTAGATGTGTTGTCTGTGCCATATTATATATTTTCATTTTAATTTATGTGACTCACATATTTATATTTATTTATTTATGTATAGTGATATCGAGATAAACAACAATTTATTAAGATATTAATTATTTAAAGTAAAAGATCACATGAGTTGGGACTAATGTATTGAGTCCACTCCATTGGACGATAATAGTTGATTGGGAGTTTTTTTCCCTAAGAGTTGTTTCATACCATTCCACTAGTTTAAAAATAGTGGTCTAAAGCATGTTTCCTTGGGAGGTGTTAAGTCTGTTCTACTAGACTCAACACCTAATAATGGAACTCAATGTTTTACCCTAGAAAATGCTTTAGTCTATTCCATTAGATTAAGAATAGTGAGGGTTATTGAACTCAATGTAATTAAAAAAAATGGATTGTGATTATTTCTAATAATGGAACTATGGTTCATTTCTTCTTTTACATCATGGCATGTGTTACCAATATGCATGTTTATTCTTCCATGTGACCTTATGTAACCTTATATACTTATATATCCTTGTTATGATTGTATTATTCCCTTACTCAAGATATAGCGTACCTATCATTCTTCACTTGGATGTTATTCATTCGCATGAGTATACAAACCATACTTCATTGTGCAGGTCAATGAGGATTACTTAGATGAATTCTCTACTTTTGATGATCTACCCGTGGATGAGTGTTTTTTGTATCTAAGGGTTAGATGTAGAGTTGATGTTATCCAATTACTAGTTTTTACCCATATATTGTTTTGGTTTCTTAGTTCCAATGGATCCCTTTTGTTTATATTTTGTTATATTGTACTCAAAGTTAATATTCAAATGCTTATTTAAGTTATAGAAAAAAAAATCACATGTTCTCTATTTTATCTTATTTTAGGTTCCAAGCATTTTACCTTATAATTGATGTAAGAATGGTTCGGTATGCTATACTTAAATTGATTACGATAGTAGAATCTATTTATCTTTTTATTAAGCTTCAACTAAAAAAATCATTAGTAAATTTTAGCGTGTTAGGCTATCAATGTGTGTTCATTAGATATGGTGAAGAAAAGTTCGATGATAAGTTGTAGGATCAAATAGCCAATAAGGTCATTCAAAATAGAGATTTTGTACTTTTTGAGGACCAAACCATCAAGCACTTCATGGAATATGGAAGGTTAGATGCTTGCATCAACAACCTTGAGGAATCTAGTGAAAGATTTGGCTTATCTAAAAGAGATAACCCCACAAAGGAGTATAAGGTGCAATCTAACTCTAATAAAGAATCACCTCAACATCATAAGGATAACCATGCTAAGGATATAGGCCAAAAATAACTGAGGTCAAACATAGTCTTACCTTAATAAGGTAAATCATTAAAAGATTCACTCGAGGTGTAAAGATCTATAAGAGCATCGAGCCCATTTGCCAACTATCATGTTATAGACCATGTATTACTCTCAAGTGGTGGTGAGTCAATATGTTATTATGATGCCCTCATCACAAGAACAACACTCATAAGCATGTGGTGATTCTTAGGGGGAGGAAGGTCTTACATAATAAGTGGGTCTTCAAGATCAAGCATGAGGTTTACCAAGCTTGGCCAAGGTAAGAGGTAGATTTAGTTATCAAAGGTTTTAGCTAGAGGCAAGGGATAAATAACAAAGAAAATTTATCTCCGATGGTGAATATGACATGCATCCATGTGACTTTAGGTTTAGTTAACTCTCTAGAATTGGAGGTAGAGCAAATTGATGTCAAGGCATCATGCTTACATTGTGACCTCGATGAGGGTGTCTACATGAAGTAGTTGGATGGATTTGAGATTAAGGGTAGAGAAAGTATGGCATATAATCTAGTTAAGAGCTTGTATGAACAAAAGTAGGCATTGAGGTAATGGTATATGAAATTTGAGTCATTTATGGCTCAACAAGGGTACAAGATGACATTGAATGACGACTATATGATGGTTTAAAACTTTTGGATTGGTAACTTCATTGTTCTACTCTTATACGTAGATAAAATGTTGACTATGGGCCAGAATTGGCAAAAGATTGCTAAGTTATAACAAGATTTTGCTAATTTCTTTTGAAATGTAGGACTTAGGACATGCTAAGAAAATCAAAGGTATGCACATCACTAGTGACATAAGTTAGGGAAAAATATGGTTATATTAAGAGGTGTACATAGAGAATGTACTCAAGAGATTCAACGTGGGCCAAGATAAGCCAATCATTTGTTCGCTTGAACCATAGTTCATGTTAAGCAATAATTCATCTCCAATAGATGAAGATGGTAATAAAAGTATGATTCATATCATATTCATGTTTGTAGTTGGGAGCTTAATATATTTAATAGTGTGTAAAAGGTTGAACATTGCACATGTTATTTGTGTTGTCCATCAGTTCTTATCCAACCCTAATAAAGGCCATTGGGAGCCAAAAAAGTGGACATGGAGATATCTATGAGGTATGTTCAAGTTTGGTCTTTATTTTAGTAGGTTCGAGCTATATTTTTTTTAGATATACCAACTTACATATGGTAGAAAATGTAAATACAAGGCAATCAATATCGGATTTCCTATTCATATTTTGTGGGGCAGTTGTCTCATGGTAGTCTTAGTTGCATAGGTATGTGGCTTTATATATAAGCGAGGTAGAGTACATTCCCATTACCAATTAGAGCATGGACATGCTTTGGATGAAATGGTTGTTCAGGGAGATTGGTTTGCAGTAAGACACGTCTATGATACTTAGTGGCTCTTAAAGATTCATTCACGTTAATAGGAATATCATCTTCCTTTTAAAATCAAATCATATCCAAGTGAGGTGCCAATAGATATGATTTGTGCTTGAGGAAGGGGAGATCATTTTGTAGAAAATCCATACCAATGGGAATTGTCCAAATATGTTTACAAAACCATTATCTAAAGATACGCATGAGCTATGTTTCACTAAGAATTAGCTTAGCGCAATGCATAGTACTTCTCGGTGAAGAATAAAAGAAATTTTCTCATGTCTATAAAGGAGGGAAATTGTTAGGGTTCCTCGACATGGCATATGTCTTGAGGACCAATATCAAGACACAAGTAGATTTGGACAACCAAAGTGAGTATGTTAGTTGATTAGCTAGAGCAAGTTGGCCAACCAAAGTAGGTCAGTCAGCAAAGCACATTAAATGGTTGACCATCTTTATTACATCACTTGGATAAGGTTAATCGATTAGATGTAGTGCATCAGTTTCCATAGTGGTTCGTCCATCCTTTTTACATCAACAAACTAAGGTTAAATGATTAGACATAGTGCGTTAGTTGCCATAGTGGGTCAATCAAGTAAAATGTGTCGATCGCACAAAGTGTATTGCCCAATAGAAGACAAAGTAATAACATTAGTTGGAAATTGAACTTGAAAATATCTTGTCCACGTCAAGGTTAAGGGAAACTTCTTATTTAATCTGCCTCAGTATATTAGCCAAGTCTACGGGTGAAGATAATGACACAAGCAGGGCAAAGATGAGAAGTACAATCCTGATGAGGATTTTTTCTTAATATAAGATAGTTGATACTCATCAGCTGACATCATATAACTATCAAAGTTGAGTCATTGAGGTAATCATTAGGTGGTAATTTATGCAATTCCTCTTACTAGGATTGTCGTCGGGTAAAATTCCATAGAGTTTATCAGTCAACGATAGTTGTGTGTATACATAACCAAGAGATGATGGAGGGTATAAAAGGTTCTCATTTAACCATTTATAATGGTGTGTGTGTAAGCTCCCATTCCCCATCCATAACCTTCATACTCGATTCAAGTATGAATTTATTCATCCCATAATTATTCACTCATGTACTTACGTTTACACCTTATAATTGTGTTATTAACTTAAGGATTAAATTCTTTGAATTGTCTAAACTAGTATTATGCAATAGCTAGTCGACCAAATGGGAGTGTTATCCCGTCAAGTAGTCAATGTAATGGGTTAGATTATCCCAACACACTAAAACAAAAGGAATAACTAGTTGAGGTTACATATCACACCTTGCATGATCAAGTTAACAAATCAAGTGGTAATACGAAACATTTACACTACAAATTTAAACCAAACCCTTACGCTACAAATTTAAAGAAAGGTGACTCAACAAAACATAATCCTTTTATATGTCAACTCCAATCATCATTGGCAGAGTGATATATTCTCTTTGGTAGAAGTGTATTTGATAGTATAAACATTTTCAGGTTTGTTACCATAAAGGCATAGACGTTTTTTAAGCTTATGTGAATGTATAAAAGTTTTTATTTTGTTCCTATAAGTACATAATATTTATAAAAATTTTAATTTAGGTAATTGCATTCATTTTCATTTATGACTTAATGGAAACAAAATATAAATGTTTATGCCATAATGGGAACACAGTCTAAATATTTGTGTCTTAAAGTTTTTATTTATAAAATTTTTATGTCTTAATGAGAATAAAATCTAAACATTTGTATTTTTTATAGAAAAAATTAAAAAAATTATGACTTTATTGGAAAAAATCTAAAATGTTTATGTCTTTAAATATATTTTTGTCTATTTTCTTATATACTACTTCAAGTAGTACAAGATAAAGTTAATTTGATGTATCTTTTTTATATTAGAAAATAATTAACTCATGAATGAGAAAATTCAATTTAGTTTTCTTTATATAGAGAGATAGGAAAAACTTACTTGCACTCTATATATATCATGATACATCACCCACCACACCTTGAATTCCTCTGCTGTGAAGGCTACAAAAGATGAAATACCATAACCGCCTATGCAATAGATAATATAAAGTTACAAGGGGCTTGTAGTGGGATACATAACCCACCTTTACTGAACACCGATACCATGCCAACCTACTATAATATGATCTTATACCTCAAAGATATGCGAGTACCCTTACCGACCACATCTCGTAGAAAAGGAAATAGGTATTGAGTGAAAATATAAAAACACAGGGCGCCCTGTCCACTAACTCTTGGCTAGCTACCTCAAGAGTTTGAGAAAAGGTCTCAAATGAGATCTTAATCCTTTATTATTAGTTGTTATGTGATATCACAAATCACAGTTTAATTCTACTAATAACTAATTAGGTCTTTCCAAGTGATAATATCAAAGATATCACAAATCATAGTTTAATTTTATTAATAACCAATTGGGTGTCTTCAGGTGATAACACCAAAAATATCACAAGGCATATGAGGCATCAATTGGGTTTTTAGAGGCAACAACAAACTAAACCACTTAATGTTCATTATATTATCATTTTGATCTATATTATATTCATATCAAACATGTTTGAAATTATGATTAAAATATCATAATTATATAGGAAGGGAAGTAAGAAAGAAACCAGTTTTAGAGGAGTAAGAAAAAAAAATGTGTATCTAATCTTAAGTTGTAATGTTGTTGCAACTTGTTTAATAAAAAAAAGGATCTTTCGAGCATGTTCTGATGATTACTGAAACTAAGAGGCAATTAATTTGATTGAGGATGCAATTCGTAGCAAAAGTAGTTGACCTTTGTGGATTTTCTGACTCGCCAAAGAAAAATGGCCAATAATTCCATTCCATCGGAGAAGGGCTTGCGGGGGGAAATCTGGTCAACAGCTTTCTATGCCATAATAGGGACGATTTGGGAATTCAGGAACAAAGTCATCTTCGAGAATACCCAAATCTGCAGAAATTGGATGGCGTTACTTATAAAACAAAGAATTGGGTTCTGGATCAAGCATAGACGGGTTAATTTCCCTTATAGAATAGATGAGGTGGTCCATAATGTCCAAGCTTTTTTATGAGATTTTGATCATTAGGGTTTATTGTTGTTATTGTATTGGATGTAATCCCCAATTATCAAAAAAAAAAAAATTCCATTCCATCGGAAGTAAGTTTTCGCTAGCTGTAAGAGCTGGGTTAATCTTGTCGTAAACTCTTGTAGGCTGTACCGTTATATCGTCATGGTTAAGGTAGCTATTATATTTAACGCAAAAGATCCTACTCGAAATTTTTGGTATTCGGTATCCAATCTCACACGCACTTAATCCAATGAATTTTGATTCAGTTATAACCCAAGACTCAACCCAAATGACGACTTAAAAAGACACGAGCCATGTCAACAAAGATAACCTTTTGGTAAATAATACGTAGTACATGTATTTGTGTATACATTTTGATAATAAATTGAGATAAACTTCAACAAAAAAAGAGAGAGAAAGGTTTTGAAATTTTCTAAAGAATAACATATCTTATAAGCTAGATGATTTTGATGCAGTCTCGTACGTTGTCAAGCATGGCCTAGATCTACGATCTTATCCAAACCTAATATGAATTATTATCGACCGAAATTTACTACATCCGGCTTGGTTATTGATCAAAAGTAACGCGAAAGGGTTATTCGACGTAGGCTTATGAAGCCAAAAAAAAAAGAAATGGTTATGATACCATACCATACGTAGGCACAAATTCCCTTCCCATTCCGCATTTTCTCCCTACTTTCGGCTCCCTTCCACTTGCTTAGGTAACTTCGAATTCTACGTGTACAATTTCGATAGTAAGTAGAAGTATACCTTACCGGCTGGGTAAGCACATGACACCTGAAATTCGGACATGGATGGGTGATGTATAGTGTAGTTGTTAAATATTAGGTTCCCATAGATAAGACATGAAGGGGAAACGTAGTAATTCCTTGTATCAAAAGGCGTAATCCCCCACGCCCCCAGGGGCCCCCGCCAGCCGGCCCGACAGCCATCACGAGGGAGGTAAATTACGGTGACCCAGCGCCAAGCACATAGCAGGTCCAGAGCCGGGGCGCCCACAAGGAGCCACCCTCACAAACGGAGGATTGAAACTCCCACACTGCAGCTTGTCCCCCGACAGAATCGAACCGGAGACCTCCTTGTATCACGTACCATGCCTTGACCACTAGGCTATGCCCGTGCGGGCGGAAACGTAGTAATTCCTTGGGAGTCAATCTGGATAAGCCGGAGCCTTGTCAACGAAACTGGTTAGCGAATTAAGGAGCTTTGTTGCTTGTCAAGGTAGTAGAGGGGGACAAAGAGACCAAGGAGTACTTTTTCCAATCACCTTACGTAAAATTGTAGTTCGTGCTTGCCGTGTAGTAGAAGACAAGCTCTACATTAATTGGTCACATTTCCAGAGAGGCGGACGACGCTATTGGTGAACTGCTATAGACGTATGGAAACACGGAGGAAAAAAAAAAGAGGGGATTTTCATAGCTTCCGATGCAGTAAGCTAAGCAATAGTACTAAATTATGCATCCATGAAGCGTACTCCAAAGATAGGTAACACTTGTATATGTTACTCTCTCAGTTACTCCGTCATCGATCCCTGCAACTTTCGGTTGTGTTTATTTAACAACACATGTTGAGAGTATAAAATTCAAATTTTTATTTATTTTTTTAAATATAATATCGTGTTGATTTTCATATTTTTCAGCAATTCTTATTCAGATATTCTATTTTAAAATTACAAACACACCGCTATTTATAAATATAAAGATAAATCGATATAAAAAATCAAAAATTTTATATCTTCTTTTACCTATAATTTATTGTGGAGTATAAAATTCAAACTTAACTGACTCAAATAGTCTAAAAGTAATTAAGGCTCAAGTTCGACTCAAACGAACAAGCCAAATCAAATTTTTAATGGGTTGAATACTCTCAACTCATCTACGACCTTAACTAATATATATATATAGGATGAAGGTCTCATACACACTATTTTTAAAATATATTTGTAGGAACCAATCATAACCATTAGATTAGTATTTGATTAATGGTCAAGATTTAATAAATAATTAACTTGAATTTATTTTAATCTTGACCCTTCAATCTTCTAGATCTAATGGTAATTAAAGGTTCCTACATTTGTATTTTAAGTAATGATTTGTACAAGAACCTAAATCTATATATATATATATATATATATATATATATATATATATATATATATATCCCGTCTTCGATGTAATTTTCTCCGTTCAAGAAAATCAAGAGGCTATTTCTTGATCCTGGTGCTTGAAAACTCCCCACCCCCGGCCCCCAAATCTGTTGAAACGCTCATAGAAAGAGAAAATTATGAAAAGGAGGAACTTCTCGTTTGGATAATGTTAATCACATTGAGGACGAAAAAAAAACACTAGGGAACGGTGTCAAGATCATCAGCCACGGCAGAATTATATATTTATATCAATTTTCGATCCAGTGTTTTAATTACTATCTACCGGAAGCCAAGCATGCTTTGGGGTGTACTTTGGGGCGCATATACACGGTAGATTAACTATTTGGCTGTAAATTTGTATCAAGGCAACAACACAAGGTTTTTTTTTTTTTTTTTTTCGCGCGCATTTTGAAGATGGCATCGGCATTCGAAAGTTTGACACCAACTCCACTTAATATATATATATATATATATATATATGACTCCATTTCATAATCTAAATTATTAATTGATTTTTGCCCACACATTACATCATTTTTTTAAAAATGTAGTTTAAATGATCTTAAACTTTCATTATAATCTACTATAAAAATATTTTTTATCGAATAAAAATTGTCAGAGTATTTATGCAAAAATATCAATATTCATCCTTTCAATTTAGATGATTATTTACAAACTAAATCTAAAATCTTAAGTGTTCGTTTGGTAAGCCTTTTATTATCTATATTTTTAGTTCATAGTTATTTTTAGTCATCTATTACACACGTTATATTTAGAATATTATTATCTATATTATCTACCGCATATTATTCCTTCACGAGCAAATCCTACTATTTTCTATTAAATATATAAACCATCCTATGCTATTCCCTTTATATTCTTATTAAATATACTCACCTACCACTATTTATTCAATAAAATATATTTAAAATTATCAATATATATTAATGTCAGAAATTATCAATACACATCAATTCATTTTAAATCAGCTAAGTTGTTAAAAATTATTGTCATTCAACAACTTTCATACATAAATAAAAATGTGTGCGTCAAATATCATTATTCTTTCAATTAAAATATTATTTCAAATAATATCAAATAAAAAATAAGATTATTAGGCAAATAAATCCAAAATTAAATGGTTAGAGTGGATTATGCAAGTTGGAGTGAAACCTTAGCGAAAAGAATGTAAAGTTTGTTTCAAAATAGTAAATTATAGCTCAAAACATTATTTGAAACTTGAAAAGTATGTTATTAGTTGAAAGTTTGTACTTAATAGGCTAATAGTTTTAAACTAATATTATTTTTCTCCTAAGCGGCTAATCGTAAAGTATAAATTTAAATGGGCTTACAAAATATTTATATCAATATAAAGTAACATAAAAATAGAAATATTATGATAAGCTACGTTATAATAAATTATAAGTTGCTTTTTAGACTTCTCAATACTCAATGGAAATATTATGATAAGGTATATTATAATAAAAATGTATGTTGCTTCTTAGGATTCTCAATACTGAATGTACCATTAAGCTAATGAAAACCAAGTTAGTAAAAACAATTTGTTTTCTTTTTTCTCAAAAAGAGTTTAATAATGACTTGAAAACTTCTTTCGCACTATTTTACCGCTTTTTAAGACTCACGTGAAAAAAGGAAAAGTCCATGTGTTGCGCGTGTATTGGTTATAACTCACAAGTTTCAAAATGCGAAAGAAAACGCATCACAGCCTGCTTTATGACCCCGTCGGAAACCTTTTGCGCAAAATTCAATAAATGCAATGTGTCACCTTTCTCTCTTTTAGAATATATGCTCAGTTTACTTATAGCCTTTTTAGATAACTTAACTTAACGGAAATTAATTTTTTAACTTATTTTAGAATTTAATTTAGGTTATATTAGGTTAAAAATTAACCTCATTTAACTTTTATTTAGCTTCAAAATATTAATCGTAAAATTAATGGTTGAATGAGATGAAGATTAACTTATTTATAAAATTTAGATATTTGCTTTCATTAACTTAAAATAAATAAAGTTATAACTTATTCACCTAAGTTAACCCAATAAATATCCAAATAATGTTTTAAAATGTTCATCTTCATACACCTAACCTAGGTTCATATACCTTATTTAAACTAAGCTATATGATACTCAATCTAAACAGGATGTCAAACGACACTTTTTCTACTATAACTATATGGTAGAAAATATGATGAAAATTTGACCGATTTTGTAGGAAACTTGCTAGATTATTTTCAATATATAAATAGATGGATATAGATATTAATATAAAAAGAGAGAAAACTCGTTAAATTAATGTATAGATATGGATAAAAGATATTTATATGTTTACCCATATCATTACTCATATCTATATTTATTGAATATATAATTATTTTTTTACCTTAATTTTAAAATAAATAGAATATAATGTAAAGGCTAAAAATACCATTTAACTTAACCTTAAATGACTTATTTTTTCTTTGAAACTATTCATTAAAAATAATTATTAATTTAAAAAAATTAAGGATAAAAAGTTTATAAAATAAGTAAGTATCATAAACAATTTTAACTCCAAACAACAGTTGAATAGCAACAAATGTCTTAGCAACCCGGAGAGCAAGTATTTACGACTGTGGGTGCATATAAGGAGCAGATATTCTAACTAGTAACTTTCATTACTAGAAGGAATCAAGCTCTAGCATTGCAGTTATGCGAACTATTACATTTATTTTATTCTAAGAGGCTCACATATCATTTCACACATTAGGTCAAGTCTAGTAATAGATTTGTGTATCATATAATAATATCCCTTAGATAATTTCATGAGTAAATGTATTATTTGATGTCTGACTGACACAATTATAGATATATTAATAGATATCGTTTGGATATGGTATACAAATACCTATCTTAAATCCATCCCATTCACATCCTAAATAAATAACTGAGAATTTATTTGACTATCCCAACTCTTTAGATAAAGGGGAAGAAAAATATAAATTTTGTTGATATTATGTAAAAATAATCTAATCATATAATTTACATTATTATTATAAATATTTTTTACTTTAATTGTTATTATGATTGATATCATTAATTATATAATTTTATTTAATTCATTTGATATAATAAGTTTTAAATTTTGCAATATTAATTAAGGTTACTTCAATCAATTTCTTTAAAAAGCATACAAAATACTAAAATTATTTTGTGCTAGAAAATGGAGGGAGCATTATACATTCAAAGAAAAAATAAAATGAAAAATTCCTTACACTAGATTCTGCAAACATATACATATACTTAGAGTTGGTAATTATTTTGCGTTAGAAAAGGTCGGATCAGATTTGGGTAGGGTAATACGATAATCAGGTAATATCAGTTATGGATGAATAGGTTGGGTTAGGTGTTATTTGAATAGCTTTGGAGTATGATAATTTTATGGCATTATATTATCCCCACTACCACGGAAAGGGGTTTTAATAACGGTTATTTTATAATTTTAATAACGGTTTTCAACCGTTAGTGAATCGCCCGTTATTAAATCTTTAATAACGGTTCATAACCTTCATGAAAAATACACCAAAACCCGCGAATATATGCGTAAACTTCATATTTAATAACGGTTTTTATTTAAAAACCGTTATTAAAACTCAGTTTTTAATAACGGTTCTGATGAAAACCGTTATTAAAACGTAGGTTTTAATAACGGTTCTTATGAAAAACTGTTATTAAAAAGTGGAGTTTTAATAACGGTTTTCATTAGAACCGTTATTAAAACTCCACTTTTTTTCTTTTTTTTTTGCAGTTTTGTTCCTGCCCACATACACAGTTGTATGTTAAAACAATTACCAAATCTGCAATGTAAAACAACATCAATTCATACCAAATCTGCAATCACACCATAATTTCAATCAATCTATAATTGGTATGCATGTCTCAATACACCAACTATACTTAGCACAACTATAATTAGTGGGCATACCACAACTTGGTAGCTCTACACCCCAAAGTAAAAAGTTCACAGATCTAGGCTGGTAGACGAAATACAAACCTAAAAATGCATGTAGAATATATAGATTGCTACCTAATACCGAATGAATGAGTACATGTGCTTGGCTCATTGATCTCTAACTTCATCAATTTCATCAACATTATATTGATGGCCTCGTGCATAGTCATCGGTGAAAAACTACAACACCCATGTTTCAATTAATATACAGTTAGCCATTAGGTATGTCATGATTCATTAATAGAAAAATATGGAAAAGCAAACATACATGACTTGGATCTATGTTGACCAATCTATTCTAGACTATAAGATCCATTGCTCGTCTTCTTCACTTGAACCCTTAAAAACTTCAATTTCATCATCATCATCTAAGTTCCTTTGTCTCGAAGATCTTCAATTTTGGAGGTACCTAAAGCTCTTATCTCATCCATAATTACAATAGAAGATAAAGAGAGAAACAATAACTGAAAACATGTATTACCCTACATACAAAATAATACAAAGGTAAGCAACATGTAATACCACTTTAATCAAGAGGTTATATAACACCCTCATACCCTAGAATGTGAAAAAGGTTTCAGGATATTCTAAATTAAAGGTTCAATTTGTAAAAAAAGGCCCTAAAAAGGTTGTATCAATTGTATGTAACAAAAAAACCTAAATTTAGAGGCCAAAACGGCCTTTTTTGGGCTCCGATATTGTCCAAACCGGATCCGCCGTTTGCCACATCGTAGATCTCGAAAAAATACCCAAAATAGCCTCCTAAGTCACCTAAATCTGAGGTCGCATGAAAAAGTTATGACCCTCCAAAGTTTATAGTTGAATCTAGCTCTAAATAACCTCAATAATGTCTTCTCTTTTGTTTATTATGGTTGTTGCTCTAAATAATGTTGAATATATATTCTCCATACAAACAAATACAACAATAATATGTAAAGGTCTCGGCCAACACATGCATTTGTTAATATATAACAATAACGCAACAAATTCAACAACAAACGGCAAAATTTTCAGCCAACACATTCAACAACACATTTTCGAACGAAACCCTGGCGACATACATTTATATAAGTAGATAAAAAGTTACGAGAGGAAGAACAAAACATACATAAAGTGAGCTAGCTACAAACACGATGGTCAGAATGTTGAGAGAGGCAAGGGCTTCAAACACGACGGAGGATGAAGGTGCAAGTGCCAGCTAGCTTCGGAACAATGGCAGGGGTGTGGTGGAGAGTTGGCGGTGCGAGGGTTTCCTTTACTTGAGAGGAGCCTGGTGGTGCACGGTGTGGCGGTGCGAGGGTTTGCAAGGAGAAGGAAGGAGAGCAAGAGAACGAAAGTGCAGAGAGTCTGAAAATTTTGGCACGAAACAGAACCGAGCGAAATAAAAGTTTGATTTTGGGGTTTTAATAACGGTTCTTCTAGGAACCATCATTAAAAGCTTCTGACTTTTGACAACGGTTCTAATATGAACCGTTATTAAATCCTCTTTTAATAACGGTTTATATAAAACCGTTATTAAAACATCCGTCCAAATTTTAACGTTGCCCTTTTAATAACGGTTTTTAACTAGAACCGTTATCAAAACTTCCCGCCGATTAATTTTCACGCGTTTGACAACGATTTTCGAACTACCGTTATTAATGTCCCGTTATTATTTCCCGTTTTTGTAGTAGTGCCCATATCAAATTGGGTTGAAAACTGAATGGATTTGGATTCTCGTAAATTTGAATTATTTTACTTTCATTTGGGTGTGGGTCGAGTTGGGATAAATTCAGATTATTCTACTTTTTAGGTCAGGTTTGTATTAGATTTGAGTTATGTGGGTTAGATTTTCCCTATTTCATTATGCGTCACATCTAGGGGTGTTCAAATGGGTGACCATGGTTTAACCTAACCCATAGTATCTTAACCCATGTAATTTATATAACCCATGGTCTAACCCACGATGGGTTGTAGAAAATAATTAATAATTTTTAATCCAGCCCATCATAACCCATGGGTTATACGGGTTAACCATGGGTTAGCGTGGGTTAGTATATATACAAACAAGCCTATCTTGACATTTACTATCACCGTATCAACCACCATTGCTACCATCCCTTCCACCACCATTACTAACACCACTTCCACCACCACCACCACCACAATTACTACAATTATTTTCCTTCCTCTCTTTTTTTTCCCTTTTCTTCAATTCACAACCACCGCCTTCAATATAATAAAATAATTATGTCAAGTGTCAAACATATTATAAAAGAACGATGATCACATTTATTTAGTATATTTGTCTTCTTTATAAATTTTTCCTTAAAAAAGATAAAATTTTTCCGAAATCTTTTTTAGAGGAATTTCAAATGCTTTTAATACATAATTTAATTAACATAAATTCATAAACACAATGGAATATCACTGATAAGCTTAAACGTACGTTTTTCGTATTTTTATTTATTATCACTTAAACGGTAAAAACAAATATTATCCAAAAAAATGTCGAACCAAATTATCAATGTAATGGGGGAAATATTTTTGTAAAAGGAAATAACAACTCATAATAATAGTTTCATGAAATCTATTTTTGAGAAATCATTTACGACATGAATCGAACGATATTCGTACATGGAAACAAGAGGATATAAACTCCTCGTCTTAAATTCCATGCACATGACATGATTAAGTTAGTCGGTCAAAGTGATTTTTGGATTTCGGAATCTCAATAAATAGAATAGGAGAATTTTTTTTAATTTTTTTAATTTTTAGCAATAGAATACAAGTAGACTTAATTTTAGTAGATCTAATTCATTTTAATATATATATATATATATGTATATGTATACATATATATCTATATACATATGTATATGTATATATATATAAATTTTTTTTTGACGTTTCTTACCGTCTTCATTTACTAGATTTTTAAAAAAATGACATTTTTGAGTTTTTTTTTCTCATCCCTATATATAATTTTTTTTTACGTTTCTTACCGTCTTCATTTTCTAGATTTTTAAAAAATGATATTTTTGCGTTTTTTTTATCCCCGTCTCCGTGCAATGCCGCTGTAACATAACTACTCGCCACATTCCTTCGCCGCCAGTGTTGCCTCGGACCTTCGCTATTCCGCGCAATTAATAGACTCGTCAAAGTTTTTTTTCTCTTAATTTTAGTAGATCTAATTTATTTTAATATATATATATATATATATATATATATATATATATATATATATATATATTTTTACGTTTCTTACTGTCTTCATTTCCTAAATTTTTAAAAAACGACATTTTTGCATTTTTTTCTCGTCTCCATATCTGTGCAATGCCACTGTAAGATAACTGTTCGCCATATTCCTCCGCCGCTAGTGTTGCCTCTGACCTTCGCTGCTCTGCACAATTAATAAACTCGTCAAAGTTTTTTTTCTCTTAATTTTAATAGATCTAATTTATTTTAATATATATATATTTTTTGACGTTTCTTACTGTCTTCATTTCCTAGATTTTTAAAAAAAAATGATATCTTTGTGTTTCTTCTCGTTCCCGTCTCCGTGCAACGCCACTATAACATAACTACTCGCCGTATTCTTCCGCCGCCAGTGTTGCCTCCGACCTTCGCTACTCTACGTAATTAATTAACTCGTCAAAGTTTTTTTTTCTCTTAATTTTAGTAGATTTAATTAATTAATTTATTTATATATATATGTATATCATATGTATATATATAATTTTTTTTTACGTTTCTTACCGTCTTCATTTCCTAAATTTTTAAAAAATGATATTTTTCCGTTTTTTTTCTCCCCGTCTTCGTGCAACGTCGCTGTAACATAACTTCTTGCCATATTCCTCCGCCGCTAGTGTTGCCTCTGACCTTCTCTACTCTGCCCAATTAATTGACTCGTCAAAGGTTTTTTTTCTCTTAAATATATGTATATATATATATATATGTATATAGATATATATACATATATATATGTATACATACATATATATATTTTTTTCTCTTAAATATATGTATATACATATACATATATGTGTATATACATATATATGTATATAGATATATACACATATATATGTATATTTTTCTCTTAAATATATGTATATACATATACATATATGTGTATAGATGTATATATATATGTATATATGTACCATCTCCGTTTCCTAGATTTTTTAAAAATGATATTTTTACGTTTTTTCTCGTCCCTATCTTCTTTGAAATCAAGAAACCGATTTCTTAGACGTGCTTCTCCTTTCAAATACCCCGGCGTTAGAGTCCTCAGAGCCGGAAATATCGGATTCACCGACGAAAAATTCGAGCGAAATTTTGAAATCGGATGCGGAAAAAGCTTTCGAAATTTTTAAGTTCATGTTGTTAGATATTCTCAGCTTATGGATTACCATGGCAACCCATGGCTAATTATACTTAAACCCAAACTAACCTATGTTTAAATAATATGTATATGGGTTCAACCCATAATAACCCATTTAAAATAATAACCCAACCCACTTATATTATAACTTAAGTTCATGGGTTGGATTATAGCTTACCATGGCAAACCCAACCCATTGAACATGCCTAGTCACATCCAATTATTGCAAGTATGATCATTTTGGTTAAATTATTTTTTGAGTTTGATTGTATTAGACCCTTGAATTTAGTTATTTTTTTTTATCATTATTTTATCTTTAGAGGTGTTGTGAACATTAGATCAATATTTTCAACTTAAGAATCATTTCAATTAAATTTTTTACTTTTCATTTTTAAGTTATAGCTTATAATTTATCTCCATTATAAGTTGAATTATATTGAGTTTAATTATTATTTTATTTTATATTATATTCGTATTTCATGCCAACCTTCAGTGATATGAACTTATATTAACCATTGATAATATCGCATCATACTAGTAGAATTTTAACAATAGTAATTATAGTACAAATTAATGATAAAAATTATAATAATGATAACAACAATAATAATAACAATAGCAATAATAATAATTGATTACATGGTAATAGTAATAGTGTAACAACATCGCCACATTTACTTTTTTTAATCTCATTATATCATATCAAATTATATCATATCTAATAATGATATTGGACGATGTTCTTTGATCCAGAAGATGTAACTTCAACTTGGATTGATGATTGTTTTGCTACTATTGAATGAAAAAAATTATGGTTAAGGTATATTAGTTCATCTTAATCCTTTGATGCTTAAATGATGGTAAGGCACCATAGCTTTCTTTCTTAAGTGCATTGCTCCGTAAGTCTTCTTTAGAGTAACGTTGATCCACACGTAAGCTATTATTGATGCACAAGTCTTCTTATGACCCATTCTTTTCACCTATATCTAGAATATATAAGAAGAATAATAATACTAATACAAAATATTAACAATGGCACTAATCATAGTAAAGTAGTAATAATAACTTATTAAAAATCTATTTTAACTTCAAATCACATTACATTAGTAAAATTAAGTTTTTGGAGAAAAAATATTTAATTTCTTATTTTTATGTGTTTCTCTTTTGATAGTAGAACTATCAACTTGTTATATCAATATGTGTTAAACCTATAACTTTAGATCATCCGTATATGTTTAGTAAATTATATATATATTACTCCTAAATGAAAGAAACAAATATTAATAAAAAATTAATATAAAAAAATTATAATTTAACTAAAATTCTCTAGTCATGTCCTTTCGTATTTATAATTTTTGGGTTAAGTCTTATTTTGAACAAGCATCAAATCGAATTGAGTTTATTATAAAATTATTAATTTTCATATTAGATATCAATTAAATGTTGGATCGGATTGAATAGATTTCGAATATATAATTATTTGAATTATATTAAATATTAGTCAGATATTAAATCGAATCAAATAAATTTTATATTTATAATTTCTTGGCAGTTTCGAATAAATTTTTTAACGTATCGATTAGGGTTACTTATCTCATAACGGATCAAATTTTACGAATTGTACTATAGTATTAAATAGTGCCTTCTAAACTTAAGCATCCCGACGCAGCAATTTTCACTACAATAATTAAAGTTATGCCTCTCCAACTAGGTAGGTTCATACCGTACCATGGTACGTGTACTAAGATATGGCACGACAATAATATTAATAAGTACAAAGTTACATGTGACATTTCGTCCTACGGACATACAAAACAGCTTTCGTTAAATATACGTAGTTGTTATTTAAAAAATAAAAAAAATACTATTTAGAAAATATTATTACTATCAAAACTACTTTGTCTGTCTCTCCTTTACTAATTTTTTTTTATATTTTCTTTTACCTTATTTTTCATCTTTCTTCTTTCCCTTCTCTCTTCAACAAGTCAGGCAAATAAGTTTTTTGCCGTAGGTAACAATACTCATATAAGGGATAAGTAATTAATAATTTTTGGTTAATAAATTTTTTTTCTGTTATAACATATATTGAAGTTATGTTATAAATTTATGAATTTAATTAAAATTATTTATTTAAGTTTGTTTTATTTAATTGTAAATATGTGAATTTTAATTTTAATTTTTTTAGCAGTATTGTAATTTATATTATAGATCTAGTATATAGAATTATTTTTTTTATTATAGATTAAAAAATCTAATTTAATTATAAATGTGTAAGTTAAATTTTATTTTATTATTATATAACTAAATTATAGATTTAGTAATAAAAAAAAAAGGCCAGCTTGAACTTCGGTGATTTGTGCCGTTGGTAAGGGGAGTCCTTCGGTATTTTTTGCCGATGACAGGCCAAACTTACGTCACATTTTGCCGATGCCTAAGGGTATTTATATTTTTAGATGTTGATAAGTGAAATTTTACTATTTTTTTCCTCAATTCCATATACACGTAAACCCTAAATTCTTAATCAACAATACTATTTATAATTTTAGATTAATTATTTTTATTAATAAAATATTTTAATAATATTATTATCAATTACTAATAACAAAATACTATGAATAATAACTACTAATAATAATAAGTACTAACTGTACTATTATCAATAACTAATAATAATATTAATAAAATATAATTATGAATAACAAATAATAATGATAATAATAATAATAATAATAATAAATTATGGTTTGATTTTTAAATAATAATATATTTTATAAATATTAATAATAAATTTATAACGAACAATATTCTAATTACTTAACAATCAAACCATTAATCTTTCATTACATTTATAATTATTGATTAATTATTATTATCAATTAATTATCTTAATAATGCTAATGATGATATAAAAATAAAACCCAACCAAATAAGGTATTGTTTGGGAAGAAAGTTGCATAACTAAGGAAAGGAAAATACCACAAAAATGGAGGGGAAGACTTTGGCCAAAGTTGCCAAAGTGAAGGAGGGGGAGCTTCGGCCAAGGTTGCCGAAGTGATGGTGGGGATTTCGGCTAAAGCTGCTGAAGGAGGGAAAGTTATGCTATTGTGGAAAATGTAGCACAAAGGAAAGGAAAAGAAAGAAAATGGGTGCAGTGAAAATGGCCAAATGGAGGGGGTAGGATCGGTAGTTTTGGTCGGTGTTTGGGGGCAAGTTGTAGCGAAGGTAGCCAGCGCTAGGGGCGATGTAATGGCATAGGTTGTTGGTGGTTGTGTTGATGCCTCGATTGGGCTCGTTGGTGGGGGTGATCTTGGGCTATTTTGGTGACTGAAAGGAGGCAGTGAAGGAGGAAGGTGGTGATGAGTTGGTTGCAGAAAACAAAAGAGAAAGAGTAGTGATGGTAGCATTCAATGTGGAGCATGTGTATGTGTGTGTGTGTCTATATATGTATATATATATATATCTTGCAGAGACTGGCAAGGGAGGTGAGGAAAACTTTTCAGGTGGGAGTTGATGGGATTAGGGGATGGTCTTGCAGGTGGTAGGGAGTGAGGGGCATGTGAGCATTGCCTATGGACAATGTTATGTGAAGAAGAAGGGGGGGGGGAGGAGGAGAAAGAGGAGGGATTGGCTGAGAAGGAAGAGGGAAAAGAATAGGGTTTAGTATTTTTAGGTTTTGGTCAAAACAAGATTAATGTAAATTTAGGTTAGGATAATAAGGTAGATTAATTATTGATAAATTTGAATTAGGTTAAATTCTAAAGTTAGAGAATTAGGATAAGGTGGAAATATTTATTTCCTAATATTAGGATTAGGTTATAATATTAATTACATAGGATTAGAGTTAACTAAAAATTTAGGGAATTACATTAACTCTCAACAACACACATCTATATTATGATTTTTTAAAGATATTTTCAAAAGTACTTTTGCTTACTCTACTTAGCTATAATTAGTTTCTTAATTGTAATATATATTACTTCTAGCTAGATTACACTTATAAAGTGTTCTTACACTTTTACATTTGTATATTTATGAGATACTTTGTAATCAACCACACCACTCTTTAAAACTCATTATTTGGTGTTGTATATTGCCTAGCATTCTTAGAAGAGGTTATTGGATTAGTAGATTTATATAACTAGAGGGAATAACTAGGTAAAATTATAAATTTTCTCATAGGGATCATTAAAATTGTAGGTTCATAAGCTGAGAGATGAGTGATCATCAATAAACAAATGAGAGGTTCAAAATTAAAAAGGAAAAATCTATTGGTAGTGGATATATTCAATTCTTGATCCACTAAAAATTCTTCGTGAAATTTTGAAGTCCTGAAAACCATTTTCACTATGCCTATTCATTTCCCTATAGGGTCCTTTTACGGGAAATTCAGGCCACTTCTTCTTAGTTTAGCTTGGTAAGTTGGAGATTTGTTGTACGTATTAATTGTTGTCCTTTGTATATAGAATTTGTTGCAAGTGTGTTTCCCTTATATTATGGAAGTATTTTTCTTTTTTCTTTTTTTACACGGATGTTATTCACTTTGGTATTGCTCATTTTTTTCCTATGTTCACATGTCATGTTTACCACCACCTTATTGCGAGAATGTTATTCAATTATATTTCAGAACTCTAGCGGCAAGGGATTTTTTCTGCATGGCGTTTATCGTTTCATGAAAGAATATGGTATTCGAGTGATTACCACCACCTAATTGGAGTGTTTGGTGTATAGTTCTTTTCAAATAACTATTGAGAATTCAATTCCCTTACTCTCCTTCAATCTTACGAGGAAAACAAATTTTGATAATTTTTTTTTGTTTTTTTTTTATTTAAAAAAGGGTTTCGGATGGTGTTTCCTATGCAAAAATGTCATTTAAAGTAGCTTTAAAAAAGAATTGACTCTAGATGATGGTTTCTGGTCAAAAGTGTCGTCTAAAATAGCTTTATAAAAATAATTGATATTAGACGACAGTTTCTGATCAAAACTGGCATCTAAAATTGCTTTATGAAAATAATTGATATTAGACGGCGGTTTCTGGCCAAATTGTCATCTAAAGTAGTTTTTAAAAAAATGACTCTAGGTGATAGTTTTAATTAGAAATCGTTATCCAAAGTGATTGGACTCCTCATTTATCAACATATTTTTAAACTTTTAATTATGGTTTTGTCCAAAACCCGTTATCAAATGTCATTCTTTTCCCGTATTATTGGACATTCGGTGATGATTTTTAAACCATTATAAAAGATGAGATAACCTTGAATTCAGTAGTGGTGCGAAACAGTTATGAAATCGTGATTTTAACTGTCTATTGAACTTATTTTCGTAGCGGTGATAATTGTGTTTAAAGTAGATCTATATTTTTGTGTTGTACCTAAATAATTATGAGTATAACAAAATTAATTATGAATTAGTATAAATACACCAAAGGTACACTTTAATTGTACTCGAGGTACAGAAGTATGTTGCACCATGCTTGGTACAATCGCTGCACCAAATAATCAGCCCTTAGGCAGGCCGGTCAGCACATGGTGTGGATGGCATGGTGAGAATTAATGATAGAATTGTTAGCGGTTGAATGGTGGTCGGTGCGCGCAACCGATGTTTTATTATGGGGGCTTGATTGATGTGCTATTAGCCGTTTAATTAGGTTTTAGTGTTCATGATGGCTTTGTTTTATGTTTTCTCTAATTTATTTCGTGCTACCATAAGTTCTCGGCATTTATAAGTTGTTGATGACATTATAAAATATTAACTAATTATTTCAGTTGCGGTCTTATTTTCTCTATTCAAACAGTATAGAATACACACGGTTTCTTAACACTAATCAAGTATTTAAATACTTCACGACGCATCTGTCTATATATTCTCTTAGAAATTAAGGCGATATCTATCGTGAAGGCCAATTATGGCACAGTGAGACCATATATACACACGTATAGCCTGGACTCAGGGCCTAGCATATGGGGCCATGAGGGTGCTTCCAATGTCCGGCCTTCATTAGACAAGCCTAATTATCCATAGGCCGACGGCTATGTCAATTAGCTGATAGCTGACGGTAAATAATACATGGCATATTGTATCAGCGGTTAATTGGCAAGCGATCGATATAAGCAGAGGATACCATCAAGTCCTTGTGTGTACATATTTGATGCCGTTCGCTAATGGTGATAGCTTAGCTGTTCGCGATCGTAGCTGCATTTCCAGAGTATTTATTTATCTCAATTGGAGCGGAATACGCGAACAACGTCCATCCTCTTACATTTCCGACGAAAAGTCTCCGTCCGGATGCCTCTTCAGCCAGCGTAAGTATTCACATCCTAGTAGATCACCAGGTAGCAAAAGTGAGAACCGAGAACAACAACATTAGTTTGGTTGTGCACGAATCGGCTACAGATCGAATATTATTTAAATTTAATAAAAAAAATTATATTTATATTCATATCTAAATTTAAAAAATATTTTATTTCTTTATTTTTATTAAAATCTATCCAATTGCCATTTCTAACTGTACAACGTCAGGCGGCACAGAGAGCAACAAGCTGGTGTGGTGCCAAACTGTCTGTTCGGTGTCCCCAAATAACCAATTAAATAATCCAAAAAACTTTTGTCTTGAGTTTTATTTTTAAAACTATTTGTCATCGAACAGAGACAAAAAAAAAATCATTGTCGGACGCTCCTATATTACTTAATCCCACAACCATTACGTTTCATTGTTTTTCTTTCACCAAATCCCATTTTATTTATTCATGTGTTTAGAATTAGCGCCGCAAATAAAAACACACACACACGCTGATAATGATAACATGACGCAATCCGCCGCTCGCTGTCTACATATAATAGGTCCATTTGGTAAATTATATACTACAAATAATAGTATATGAAATGGTTGGAAAAGGTCTTCAAAAGTTGTGTACAGCTAGCTGTATACGGAATATTATGATTAGAAAAAGTACCGAGTAATTTTAAAATTTTGTTCGGAAAACTATAATAAATTTCTATTATTAAGATTTGCAGTATACGCCATTAATGTAAGCTGAGATGAAACTGTAAAAGAAATCAAAGCTTGGATAAAATAAAAATAATTTATCGAATTTTATCGTAATTAGAGATGACAATAAGTAGGATCTAAATTAGATTTGAACAGATATGTTCTTATTATTTAAATTCAGACCTGATCTATATTTATCAGATTTTAAAAGGTTAGACATAAATTCAGATCCATAACTATTTAAAATTTTTTAATAATATTTTGATATTTTTAGAATAAAATATTATATATAATATTCATAAAATAGATACACACAAATAAAATTAGGCTCTCAAACTAAAAATAAGACAAATATAATCTATGAAGGAACTTCACTCAAACAGCGTGTGCAAGTGTAAAATCTAGTTCACGAGTCTCACAAAAAAAAACTTAAACTTTCAACATATATGTGATAAAATATAAAAATCGATCAGAAACAAATTTGTCCACCGATGGGGGTTCAGAAACCAAATGCATCTTGAGCATATACTCATGTTATTTCTGCCGTTGCCCCCAACAATTTCAACTACTGAAATGGTGGGAAAAATGTTGCCATCAGTTTGTTTACCTTACCAAACCAAACTACCTCGGTGCACCGACCGCATTCGCCACCTAAAACGATGGTATTTGGTAATTAGATTAGGTGAAAGACGAAGCTGGCTCTTGGAAAACTCTTGCCAACCTTACAAGGGGATATGTTATGCTACTTTTTATTTCATTATCATTCCCAAACTTCAATTTTAAAATATTAACTTTGTTAATAAACATTTTTAATAGATAAAATATGTATGAAATTAATTAGCTTAATTTATAAATTATATACATTTCGATATTATTTTTGGATACATTATCATCAAAAAGAAAAAGAAAAAAGAAAGACATTTGCAATAAAAAACTGTTGAACAAATCACTCTATTTCACATTAGAGCATCTACAACCATATCTTTAAATTTGAGGTCCTAATTGTACTATCTAATCATTTTCTCTTTCCTTTCTCTTACTTTTATTATTTTACCTCAAATTTAATTCAATACTCTACAATTAACGGCCTCAAATTTACAATACACAATTACTTTTATCAATCACATCACCAACCATTTATATATTATATTATTTAACTTTAAATTTATATAAATCTATATATAATAATTAATAGTTTTTCTACTACAATAATTTTTAAATTAATATTTGATTTCAATTAATTTTAAAATAACCTATTATAGTTTTTCTACTATAATAATAATAATTAAAAAAATATTACAACAGAAATACAAATACAATACAATTAATAAAAATATTACAACGGAAATATAAATACAACAATATTATGAAAATATAAAAATGGAATTAAGGATTACAATAACATTACGAAATAAAAAACAGAAATACAATTTAAATAACATTATAAAAAAAATTACAACGAAAATAGAAATATAATAATATTACAAAAATAATAATTAATACAACGTATGTGAATATTAGAACATCGAGAATTAAGATGAGCATATACTATTTGTCGTATTTAAATTGTCAAATTTCTTCTACCGAGTCAGTTTTAAGTTGGAGGGTAGAAGTACGATCGGTAACCTGAGTAACTCTTTGAGGGTATGAATCCATGTTTGTTATCGGACCATGATTAATCGTAGGAGGTGGCCCATTATTATCATTATAGTCGAAAAGATCGGGAGGAAAATCACCTAAATATGTATCTCTTTCATCATCAACAATCATATTATGTAATATGATGCACGCACACATTATCTGCTTCATTGTCTCCATGTTCCAAATGCGTGATGGGCCGCAAAAAATTGCAAAACGTCCTTATAGCACTCCAAATGCACGGTCAACATCTTTTCTAGCAGATTCCTGACGCTCTGCAAATAACTTTCTCTTTGGTCCTTGAGGAAGTGGTATGGTTTTGACGAATATTGGTCAGTCTGGATATATACCATTTGCTAAATAATATCCAAGATGATATTCTATGCTGTTGACCATATAATGAGCTTCTGGTGCCCTTCCTTCATAAATGTCATTGAATACCGCTGAGCGAGCGAGAACATTAAGATCATTATTTGATCTGGAACATCCAAAAAATGTATGTCATATCCCAAGATCTTCGGATGCTATGACTTCTAGCATGATTGTCGGGACACCATGGTCACCGCGACAAAACTGACCTTTTCATGCAATAGGACAATTTTTCCACTCCCAATGCATGCAATCAATACTTCCCATCATACCTAGAAAGCAATGTCTTTTACCCATTTAAAGTAAGCGTTGAACATCATCAGCATTAGGTCTTCTTAAATATTAGGAAGTAAATAATTCATTTACAACCTGAACAAAATACCTTAGGCATTCAAGAGTTGTTGATTCTCCAATGCGCACATATTCATCTACGCAATCGGCTGGCATTCCGTATGCTAACATTCGTATTGCTGCATTACATTTTTGTAATGGAGAAAGTCTATTTTTACCAATTACATCAAGCCTCATTTGAAAATATGGACAATAATTAGTAACAGCTTCAACAACTCTAAGAAATAAGGATCTTCTCATTCTAAATCTACGACAAAACTGAGTTGAGTTGTATATTGGATTGTCAGAGAAATAATTATTATATAATCTTTGATGGCCTTCATCACGATCTCAATCAATGTAGACTCATTGTTTTCTTTTATTTCAGTTGAGCCTCTCAATTTCAACAATAGCATCTTCAATAGTTGTATCCATTGCCTCGGCAAGTAATATATTATCAAAACTGTTAGAGTCATCAGAAGATGTATCAGATGACACTATTGTTGTGATATTGTTGGAATTTATTTGAAGGAGGTGGGAAAGAGGTAAGTTGTGAATGTATATGCAAGAGAACTCTATATTTATAGATATATGTAAGGAAATTAAACGGTAAATTATTACATGGGTTTCAGTGGTATGATGAGGTGAAAATACAATGACGTAAAAATATAGTGACTGATATGACTATAAGGGAATCCAACGGTACATTATCATAGGGGTGTCAGTGGAATGGTGAGGTAAAAACACAATGATGTGAAAATACAGTGACTGATATGATTATAAGGAAATCAAACGCTACATTATTATATGGGCTTCGGTGGTACGGTGAGGTGATAATACAATAACGTGAAAATATAGTGACTGATATGACTATAAGGGAATCAAACGGTACATTATCACATAGGCTTCAGTAGTCGTGTGACTCACAATCGCCCGGGACTGATATTTCCTTCTGCTACGCACACTTCCCAAGCCTCTTTTTGACACATTTTTCTATTGGTATCTGACATTGGAAAGCCTCAAAATGTTTAGGTAACAAAAAATTTAAGTCAAAAAATTCTCCTCCAATCTGAGCCTTAAATTTGAGGATCCCAAATTTAAGTTTGGGGTGGCCGCGCTGTAGAGGCTATTAAGAAATTACAGCACTGATTAAAAGGTGATAAAATTGAAAAGACATAAAATAACTAAAATGTCGTAGACCTTGAGCAATCTTATTGATATAAAATATATTAATATAGATTGGACAATTAATAAGGTGAGTAGAAAATAGAAAAGAAGGAACAGCGGATGATATGTGTGTGTGTGTGTGTGTGTTTTATCATTTTCATAACATGGCTGTTATGATAAAATGAAATGGAAAACAGTTATATATATATATATGCTCTTTATCATAAAACTAAAACAGAGGAAATCTATAATTAATTACATGCATTGAGAAACTAGTAGTATAAAACAGAACGACACTCTACAAGCCTGGCTATTTTACATCAAAGACAAGAGTTACAAGTAGACTACTAAATCAAAGAGTATGGAGGCGGCAATTGGACACGAAGCTCGAACAACCGAACGAACCTGTCCGCCCGGCCAGTTATGGCTTTGTTTTCATCCTTCAAGAAGGCTCCTCCTATCACATTCCTGTCCAGCCAAGAAATCGAGGGGGGCTTAGGTTATGTTTGGGCAAAGAAGTTTCAGACAGTCTACTTTCGAGGGAGAATTTGTGAAGTTTTCTAAATTAAAATATTTGTTCATATATATATACATATTAAAAATTTGAAAATTTCAGACAATTTAAAAAAAAAAAATATTTATCCGTTTCTATTTTTATCCAAACACAGTAATAAAATTTTAAAAACGGAAAAGTTTAGGCATTCTATTAATGTATATTAATTCCTAAACATTTTGCGTCGACGGTGGAGTCGAAGCTGCTGCTACCACTAATTATTCAGTGGCACGGCATTACCCACCCTTGGGCTTGGCGTCGACGGTGGAGTCGCGATCCCCAGCAGAAACGTGCTTCTTCAGCTGTTGCCTCACAAATCTGTCATAGATGAAAGCTGCCCCTTGAAATTGTGGCAGCACCAACCAAGACACGAACAACAGCTTCGCCGTGTACCATATTGGTATCCTACGCACACAAGAAAAAAAAAAAAAAAAAAAGATAACAAGTTTTGGATCAAATCAAGCCGTAAGATGAGATACGTTAATCGACCAAACACCTAAACCATATTTTGGTGGCTGATCAAATCAAAGAGTGATTGGGGGTTAGGAAAGGCTTCCGAAAGGTCTAAAATGAGATGAACCCAAACACCTAAACCATATTTTTGGTGGCTGATCAAATCAAGTTAAGGTCATACACAAAATAATAAAATAGTACCCCCCCTCCTCTCATACGGAAATTGTTAAGATCCTGGGCACTATTTTATATATCTTCATAATTTATTTAACATTATATATTTTCTTCTGACAAATATATATAAAATAAGTATTTGATTAAAATAGAAATATCATGATTTTATGAAATATTTTGTCAGACCAGGGAAGCTCATGAGCCGTGGGAGTGAGGGTAGAAAAAGAATAACAGTAACTTCAAATATATATCACCTACCACTCTAGAAGAGGTTGGATAACCATCTCGGTTAGGGTGAGGAAAGAGTATAAAATCCAATAAGCAAGCCATTGCTCATCGTCTACCTTCGTCGGCGATTCTATGGCCAGCACCGATGCGTACAGTGGATACAAAAGCATCACCACCGGCCTGCACCGAATCACTCCAACCATAAACAAACTCAAACTACTCTATTGACTGCGTAATTGATCAAAATAAATAAATAAAAAACATGAACGGAGAATCAGAAACAACTATATTTGGAGGAATTAATAAATAAAATACAGAAATTACCCAGCAACGGTGTGAGCATGGGCGATGAAAGTCCATAATTTTCCCATGTTCTTCACTTCCTTTCTTCTCGTCTGAATCCCTCGGGGAGTGTACGCGAAGATGATACGGGTTTCGAAAAGTAAACCAGATATTAATTTCAGATGGCAATTTGAATTGGTTCTTGATGTGAAAGGGTTTCGGGCGAAAGACGAGTACCCTTCTATTTATAGGTGGGGTTACGTAGGGACCATCGTCATCATAGACCGTAGAGCACAAGTGGCAGACGGTGCACCGCCCCACACCGTACTTAGAAACAAAAGTAGGAGCCCAAAGGAATAAATAAATAAATAAATATATATATATATATTGGCATCGGAGAAAAATGATAAATCAAATGAAGTTTTAAATAATGATTTTCTTTTTTTTTTTCTGTTCATTTCCGTCTCTTCCCCCCCCCCCCCCCCCACATCAGGCCCTCACTTACCTCATATTTTCCAATAAATGGAATTTCGGTTCCTCCTCCGGCAACTTTCGGGGTGAGAGACAGACTTGGACCAATGGGAAAAAATATTTTATGTTTATATCTACCAGGCCATTCTAGATAGACGGGTACGTGGCTGATAAAGTCGAGGACTTAAAGGCACCATAGAAATCATATTTTTATTTAATTATGTCATTTTAAAGGTCACAATATGTAATTAAAAAAATAAAAACAATGCTCTTCTTCATTGAATTTTTAATATTCTCCTCCTCCTATGTATTTATTATTTTAATGATCATTTTTAATTATTAATATTTTTTAATATATATTTAACAATTACTACAAATTGAGCATATGAAAATATTTTGGACAAGTTATATGACTACATGTTCACATTTTGTCCATTATTTTTTAAATAAATTTTTGTTTAAATTTATTTTTATCTAAGTATATAAATGGTAACAACATTCACAATTTTTATTATTTATAGAAATCCACTTCGATGCGAAAGTACTAAAGATAAATTATATAAAACTCAAGTAATACAAAAATAATAAGTCAAATGTTGAAATATTCTAATAAAATTTATTTAAATATTTTTTTAACTATAAAAATAACGATAATTTTATATTAATATTTATTATATTTAAAATAATAATAAGAATTAAAGTATAATATCGAATTTCATGAGTGACATACATCATGAAGTTAGAACAGTATCTATTTTGTCCTTAAATATTCTATTTGTTTTATCTGTCCCCTTTTCATCTTCGGCCGATCAACTCACTCGTCATCGACGAGACTGAATTGAAATCAAGCAAAAAAGAAGAAAACTCCATAATTAAACAATAAGTAAGCATATATTTGACAAAACCAAATCAAAACAAATAGATAAACACCCGGCGAATAAATCTATAAAAAATTATTAATCATCTAATTATCCAAATATAGAAAAGGAATGAGCAACCAAAATGGAAGAAGAGTCGGATTGAATTATAAAACCAGTATTGTACAAAATTGGAACAACAAATCTCCATCTATCCCCCCTCTTCTTCTTCCTCTACCCTCTATCTGTCTTTTCTTTTTTCTTTTTTCTGGTGTAAGTCTGTATGTCTGTCTTTTTTTAAGTTCGCTAAATACCAGAAGTTCGCCCAGCTATCCTCGGCGAACAACAATCCACTGGCGTAAAGAACTGAAATGGACGCTAGTAGAACACAAAGCATCTAATTGGACATAAACATAAAATCACATAATGATAGGCCAACCAACTACTCCCTCTCCTCCCCTCGGTATAAAAAAAATTAATCATTCTATCATTAAATTTTTATATAAAAATATCATTTAAAAAAATTATAATTTAGTTTTTTATTTTATTTTTATCCTTACTTTTTTTATTTTGTTATTAATTTTTTTTTATATTTTAATTTAGAATATAATTAAAATTTTAAGACTACATTTATTATTATTATTATTATTTTTTTAAAAAAAAAATCTAAATTATTAAAATGATTTAATTTTTGATATAAAAAAATTAATTAAACATGGTTTCTGACTTGCTGACCACAAAGAATGGCAATGGAGCATAATATCAACAAATCAGCTTATCCACAAAGAATAGGAAATTGTAGCTTACTTGTGGTTGTGGGGATGAGTTTGAGATACATGATACATCTGATATCGTGGATTTTGATGGATTTAGAATTTGAAAAAGAGAGGGAATGCAAAATTCATTTTTTGTTCTCTAAGATACTATCATATAGCATGTTGGTGTGTGTTGTTCTTGGATGTATACGTGAAAAGACCCATTGCTGTTATTAGTTGAAAATCAGTAGCACATTTGTGTAATACATCATCTACATCAAACTTTTTCCTGCTTCGACGTCACTCTTCCTCTCTTCTTCCTTGCAGCGTCTGTATAAAAATCACCGTTGAAGTTCCTTTTCCCGACTCTGCTAGTGGCGTATCAAAATCATTTTCAACATTCTTTGTTGTTCTTACACCTGCATATCGACCTCCTTCGGCGCAAGTGCTGATTTGCCGATAAATTGAGTGCATTCTCTATCCCACACCAACACTGGAATATTACGTGTGCCATTAACTACCCTAATTTGTAATTTGTATCTCAAACTCCGGCCCTTCCCTTTATTTTTATTACACTTCTTTGAGTTTTTTTAAATAAATCAGACAAACCGAATCTTTAATGAATTGACTTTAAAATGCTTACGAGTTAGTTATGCTCACTTATAGTCCTGCTTGCAAGCTATGTAAAACCAACCTCCAACTATTTTGATGTGCATGACTCTCACATTAATCCAAAAGAGCTTTCTCATCAATTATTTTGGAAGTTGTTAGAAATAATTGATATAATACCTATAATTATCTAGCTAAGTCGAAATTATGTTAACCTCATTTTCTTGTACATGTTTAACTATTTTTGAACATATATCTTCCACTAGACAGCTCACTGCTCATTGTATGAGATGATGGAAGTGATTGTGGGTTGCTTATTGTAAGTCAATAATTTTAAGTAAATGAGTTTTCCATTGTTGTAGGAATGTTATGCCACACATTATTATAGTAGTGTGTGATAACCTCTAGAGATAATATAGGCTAGCATTATAACTATCTTAACAAACTCCTGTTATGCCTCTTATTATTCATATAAATATATCAATAAACCCCTTCTTATGGGTGTTCAATTCTCAGCATTAGCATGGTATCAGATGCCTAATCACTTCTCTCTAGCACGCTCCTCTACATCCATTATCCACTCTTCCCTTTTACTCTCCTGATCTCCCTCTACAACTGTTCATCAACTTCCAGCACCTCTTATGGGCACTACTTCCTCTCCATCTGACGCCGCCTCCACTATATCCTCCTCCCATCATGCTCTTCAGGCCTTCAGCGTATCAAGCATCAAAACCCATGTCCCCATGAATCTGTACTTCAAAGATTCCAATTACAGCAAATGGCGTGAACTCTTTCTGGTCACTGTTGGCAACATTGCTCTCAAAAACCACATCGATGGCAGCTTATCATCTCCCACCAATGAATACTGGTAGCGTCTTGATTACCTGGCTCTTTCCTGGCTTTATGGCTCCATCTTACTTAACATCTTCAATATTGTCATGAAACTAAATGCCTCTACATGCACCATCTAGGTTGTAATCGAATCATCATTCCGTGACAATAAGAAGAGTCGTGTCATTCAATTGGAAGCCAAATTTTGTGGTTTTTCCTAGGGCCATCTCTCCATCACTAATTATTGTCGACAAATGAAGACTCTTGCCGACAATCTAGCAGATGTTGACTAACCTATTTTGGATGAAACTTTCATCCTTCAAGTCCTCTGTGGCCTCAATGAAAACTTCTCCACCATTGCATCTATAATCCCTCTTCAATCACCCTTTCCCACCTTTACTGCCACTCGGTCCATTCTTCTCCATGAAGAATCCCATTGTACTTCACTCCTTGACTCTTCCAATACCACAACACTCCTCTCATCTTCCTCACAAAATCCCAATTGACCATCTTCCCATCATCAACACCATGGTCTTCATCTCTATCACTTTCCATCTCATTGACTTGTCGCTTACTTTGATGCTAATTAGGCAGGATGCCCAAACTCCCAAAGATCAACTTCTAGTTACTGTATTTTCCTCGGTGACAATCTCATCTCATGCCTAGTGTAGAAGTTGAATAGTGTGCCCTAGCAAATGTTATTGCTGAGACATGTAGGTTGTGTCCATTGCTCAATGAACTTCATTTCCCATTATGTATTGCTACTATTGCCTATTGTGACAATATCGACGCCATCTACCTCACTTCAAACCCTGTCAAGCATTAGCGCAAAAAACATATTGAGATTAACATATACTTTTTATGAGATCGAGTGGCTTTAGGTGAAGTCCGTGTGCTACATGTCCCCTCCTCTCACCAATATGTAGACATTTTTATGAAGAGTCATCCTTAGTCAATCTTCACCGATTTTTGCTCCAGCCTCAGCATCTATCCTTCTACTGCTTCAACTAAGGGGGCGTGATAACCTACTCCTAATAAGTAGTAACTGATAGATATAATATAGGCAATCATTATCTTAACTCTCTTAACAAACTCCTATTATGTCTCTTATTATTCATATAAATATATCAATACACACCTCTTTATGGGTGTGTAATTCTCAACATTAATAGTGTGAAACAATTCTTACTCACTGGTAAATTATTTTATCTCCTCCATCTTAGTGTCAACAATTAGTTTTGTCACATTCTAAGTATGGGATATCCTGAATTTATTTAAAAAATAATAATATTTCTTTTAATTATTATATTATTTAAATTAGTGTTTTCTAAATATAAGATAACTTATTGCTATAGGTTTTAACCCTAGATAATTGGACCGCAAACTTATCACTATAATGGAAAATACACTCCAAGCTATATGCTTTAGTTGTGTTGCCAAATGATGGCTTTTCATATAACCTAACGAGTACGAGCTTCACGACCCAACTACATCTTGATGGATAAAAGTCATTCAAGAGATCGTAGATTCCCATATTCGCGATTTGCTTATAAAGAAAATTATCTACCAAAAATAAGTGGGAAATTAGATAAGTAAATCAATAGAAAGTTAATTTGAGAAAAAAAAAATTTAACCTGAAAAGTGAAGTGAGATGCCTAATGTCGTTTCATGTACTTGTGGGTCAATTTATACTTTATTGGCTGCATACTGATGATAGAGTGGTTCAACTTTTCGAGATATTTTTCCACCAAAATACATGAAAAATAGATTAGTGATGTGGAAGATTTGTGACGGTTTGGTTATAGTATCTGGATTAATGACGTCGCAATCTCATCATATTTGTACCAAAGAAAAAAATGGTAAAAAAGTAATTTGACGGTCAAAGTTGTCATTTCTTCCGATAATTTTCTTCACCTATGGTAAGAAATTGCTAGCCCATGGTTTTATTCACAAATAATCATACCAATAAGATAGTAGGAAAAATATGTTGTATGTATGAAAAATCTTTGTATTTTTATGGAAAATTTAAAATAAAAATATTTATATCTTCATTAAAATAAACTCAAAACATTATTGTCTTTAAATACAATTTATCTAAAAATGAATGAAAATGTGGTTATTTGAGTCTATAAGAAGAAAGAAAAATAGTACAACCATAAAATTAAATAAATTATATATAAATGTGTTAGTGGTACATTTTCAAAATCAATCATAATAATGAATTAAAAATGGTAAAAAGAAAAAGGGGAAAGAAATATATATAAATGCAAGATTTTGTTTTAACTATTAAAAAATTATTGTTATTATTATAATATAAATAGAACTATAGGGTATAGAAGATAGATCTTTGCAACTCAGTTGGCAGCGAAATGGCGATGATGAATTGATGATCATCATATTGTGCTAAAGCGTAAGCGCTGTTGGACCATAAAATGAGCTGGGCTGCGACCGTTCTTTTTATTTTTGTAAGGGCTGATCCTACTCTAATCCCGTGAGCACACCAACATAAATTTTTAGCCCAGAGATTTGGATTTCCTTCTATCCATAGAGCCCATAAACGAAATTTATGCTTTTTCTTTTCTTTTTAGTTTAAGTCACTTTCTTAACTTATGTATCAATTTAGTTTGCTAATACTACATTCAATTTTATATAAGTGTTATTTTAGCTTTTGGCATAAGAATTAAGAAAATAATCCAATGTACTAATTAGTTCTATTGAAATACCATTGGAAATGATAATTATTATAAGGAAAATATATATACATTAAAAACATAAAATAACACTTATTTGCAACTAAAATTAAATTAAAATGACACTCGTTTAAAACCGAATGGAATATATTTTTGTTCAAATTAGGTATAATTGAATATAAAATAAATATTAAAACTTAAGATATTTACACAATATGTCATTCATATTAATTAATTGTGTATTAATGTATCTGAGAAATATATTGTATTTAGCACATGCCTTGATAAAAAAACAACGTTACTTGCAAATCAATATGATATTATAAATATGTAAAGATACTCTCATAGATATTAGAAATACATCCTAAAACACATTTTAAATACACTATTATATGATGGTAAATATAATGATATTATTCTTAAAAAATGAAATAATACATCTAGTATAAATATTTACGATTTTAATATAGACGCGTCTCTTAAGAGTATAGTTATGGAGTAATATAAGTATATTTACAAAACTGAATTAGTATCCTTAGGTATATTGATAGTATACTAGCTTTCCTTTGAAATATAGATGTGAAATATTTATGTTTTTGATATACCAGAGTAGTAAAATCATTAAAAGTTGATAGTATATTAGTGACTAATTGTGTGCTTTCAATTATTTTATTTTTAATAATAATAATATATTAATGTTTGTGTATTAATTGGTTATTTAATACTACTATTTGTCAAAATATTAATATTTTTTAATTTTGCAATGCCGCAATATTTATGGTTGAAATATTATATATATATATATATATATATATATAGAGAGAGAGAGAGAGAGAGAGAGAGAGAATTGAAAATATAGAATGGAAAATGCCAACAAAATAAACAAAATAAATTAAAATTTTAATGAAAAAAATATAAATAAAAGCTGACCTATGTTGAGTATTTTTTCTATTTATTTAGTTATTCTTTTAGTAAAAGAGCCGATAAACTACTGAGACAAAGACAACATAGGAGAAAATGCGAAAAAGGAGACTTTGGACCAGTGCTCATAGATCCCGGAGACTGAAATAGGGGTTTTTTTTTTTGACAATGGCGTTGCCGCGTTAGTACTACTCCATATTTTAGCTTGGATACTACTTTGTTTTCTACTTAGCAGACAATTGGCCCGGGAAAGTCCAAGTTTCCCATGGACGATACCAGTTGGGCTAACAGTCGACATCGACTCAACGCAAGTTGCTCTGAACCCCAAAGTTCGTTCCTGCGTATTTGGACACCTTTTGACTACAACTATCCTACCCACACGGAGGTGTTAGTCCACTAAAGCAACATTTTGTAAGAGAATATAATCTTTCTACAAATAAAAATAGACTTATAAAAGAATAAAATAAAAATAGAGCACATAACTACAAATTAAAGCTAAAATTTTTGGTCTCAAATAATTTGTGCATTAAATGTGCTACAATATTTTGTTATACCACAACAAAAATATAAGAACATGTTGTAAATATCTTATGTATGTCTCGTATACTTCTATAGCATTGAGTCTTATGTTTACTATTGTCATTATAACTATCAAATATAACACTTGTAATCCCCATCTCTCCATCTCCCTCACCATTTTATCTATCATAACTTCCTTATACATAAATCACTATATGTACTAGGAGGTAGTGGATGAGAGAAGTACACACACAAGACATTTGTATCAATGAAAATAAGAAGTCTCTCCCCTCTCTTTTCTACATTATCTCATTATCTCTATTTAAGTCTATTAATATTATAACATGTTATCAATATGATTAGCCTCTAATTTATATATCCCCCCATATATGCTACTCACCATCTCCTTAGCATAATTTCTCAAAGATTAATCTTATTTTGCATTTAGATCCATCTCACCTCTTTCTTTCAAATGTTTGAAACTAATATGTGATTGACTATTTCTATTATTAGCTTGCCATTTTTCTTTCTATTGGCAATTACATCTAAAATATTACATATACATATGCTTGTAGCACACACATGATCATACACAATATTGTTCTTGATAACTATGCTCAAATATATGTGATTAGTGAGATATATTATTTGGCAAGAAAGATGGTGGCATTTTTTATCATTATTTTATCATACATGTGCATTATTTGTCAATTTGTTGCTTAATTCGTGCATATATTTGTTATCTTTATAACGCATACTTGTTATCATTCTTTAAAAGCTTAATATTTTATTTGTAAGAGAGATACTTCAATTAAACTCCAACCTTCTTGATCTAATTGACTTCCTTAGAATCCATCATTAGTTGATGGCTAGTTCTTAGAACGTTTGATTTTCTTGTGTGTGATTATATTGAGTTAGATAGATCTTATTGAGTTAATCCATTTTAATTATACAATAAATTTGTGAAAAAAAGAGAGTTTCAGATGGAGTGAATTCATGAGCAAAATGTAACTATAAAAATTGTTACGTTTAATAGAGTTAATGAAGGCTTATAACCTTTTTAGTTGATGTTGTGGATTGTTTTATTCTTATCTATTCTAATTACATATATTGACAATACGTATATTAATTTAATTGTAGGTATGATGAACTCCCTTATAATTATGAGATAGATGGAGGAGGCAAAAGATAATAGAATGCTAAAAATCTCTTATTCAATAAACTCAAATTGGATCTAATATGATCAATTCAAATATTAAAGGTGAAGGATTAGCAACCACATTACTCATCACTATATGTAATTCTACATCACTTAAAGATGACAGAAAACCACTTTATTAAGACAATGATGTAAATTTTTAAATAATATATTGGTGGTCCCATCGTCCATCATCATGTACATGAAAGTGATAGATTGACAATCCCATCACTAATCACAACATGCATATCTCATCACCTAAAGTTGATTAGAGAATATAATGAAAAACTTCATTACTTGAATTTAATGAACTTTTTTCCCATGTACATGAAGTATGAATGGCTAATTGTATAAGTTTGGGTAGAAGAATGGGTGATTGCATGATCTAAATTTGTAATAATTTGCTTTGAATTTTTGTCTCTAACAATGCATGTGAATTGTACATCAACTTTATACAATTAGAACCTTTGTATAGGCTTGGAAAATATTTGAAATAAAAAAAGGTGAAAAATAAATTTAACAAAAAGATATCAACCAAATCGAGCAAAAAAATTATGTCTCGTGAAATAACTACCATTGACATGCCCGTGTCGACCAATAAGGTCTAGTTGTGTCACTTGACCTCTATTTCACCCTTTTAACTTTGCCTTCCCTCATTTTCATCCCTCTTCAGATATCTTCCATTTTTGTTCCTTCCTAACCTTTGACACATTGCCCTAAACCTTCAATTGAATCCCAACGACCCCCTCAAGCCACAAGTGCCCGTATCCACAATCAATTCATATGATCATGGCATTGTTCTCCATCCAACAATGCATTACCCTGAGCTAACATCCCTATAACTCTACTCCCCATAAGCTTGAAGAGATTCCATTTGCTCTTCATACCAAACAAGATCACTTTTCTCCTTTTAGTGACCTTCATCCAACGAGACTCCTAGTGAATAACATAACCTTATCCATCCAACCTTCCCAATGAAATCAAAATTGGGGAGATTGAGATCAAGCCCTTACATGATGGGAGTAAAAAATTAGTAGAGGCGATATCCTCCCCATTGGCTAAACAAACTATATCTCATCACATGTTTTTAAGATTTTAATTCAATCCTCTCAACAACATATGTGTTGATAATACCCTAAATCTAGTTCGAATCCTTCTTCCGTGAATCTATCCCTCGCACAAAGAAAATATCACCAAAATTATCATCATCTATAGCAGTTGCCACCTAATGTTTCTCCTTTTGGTCTTTCTTGTAACCTAGACAATCTTCTTGATATGCATTTACCTATTAAAATGAAAACACCTAAATTTAGGTTAGACTTATCTTACCCTTCTTATTTCACCATCCAACATATAGATTGGATCCATCCCCTAAATTAGATCCCTTTATCTTACCAATTTTCCTGCCTAGAGTAAAATCAACATTGTTCCCTCTAAAGAAAACTTCTTATGGAAACTAGTCACCATAGAACCAAACCTCTTATGGAGAGAAGATAAGAGCATGATTGTCGGATCCTCATCCTTGAAGGATTCATCTAACACTAATCACCTTGGTGATTGATCCATTTAATTCATTCGGATGATCTTGTAGATTGCCTTATTTTGACATCTTGAATGAAAATAATTCATTCTTTAAGAACAAATTATTTGCCGATGACTCCCCTTGTATACATCTTCTCTGGCTTCTCCCATAATTAGTTTAGATTTGTCTCCTCAAGAATGTTGTAATTGATTTTCAGAGTAAAGGATAACCAGATTGTACTCATTCCACCGAGCTTCATATCTTCCCACTTGGCACCATCCACATTTATCGTTTTCTTATCCTCTATTATTGCATGTAATCCCTATAAGATAAGAACATCCTTTATCATACTTTACTATAACACAACCTTTTTTTCCTATCGAACAATTTCATCACGAATTTCCTTCCTCCCAATATCTTGTTCATCTTCAATTTGACACAAACATGCAGATATATGTTTGACACGAACTTTAGTTTTGATTTCACTTGTTGGAAAATTTTGCATTAATAAATAAGAACCATAAAAAATAGATTCAAGAATTAAATTGTAAAATTTGAATTTTATTACAATCCCCGAAAGTAATGTAAAATCAAGAATACTCTCCTCATATTTTCTCTCTCTCCAAGATTATCAAGAACAACCATATCGATCAATCCACGCAACTACATAACCACATCCCTAATTGAGAATTTTTTAGATCTAATTTTTAGATTTAAACCTACAATAATTTTACTTTAAATTATTTTCTCTCACAACCCTTGTGAATTGTATAAAAATAGTCTTTATATGGGCTTAGAAAGGGCGTAAAACCAATAAAAGAAAAAAAATGATCTAATAAAAAGATACGGATGAAATTGGTCCGAAAATCACACCGAGTAAAATAATTAACATTGACACACCCTTGTTGACCAACATGGTTTGATTGTGTTATCTTTTTTTTTTTCACCCTCTTTCACACCATCTTCGTCTTTCTTTATTCCTATTCAATTGCCTCCTATTCTAATCTCTTTCTAGCCTCAGACACATTGGCTTGAGGCTTGGCTTAATTCCTTATAAATGGATAAAAAAATTATCACATGAATTGTAAAATATTAAAAATATTTTATAAATATGTTTTAAGAACGGTCATAACTAACAAGTCTAATTATAGTGTATTTGACATGATAAAAAGTAATTTATAACCTAGCTTTTAGCTTGTTAAAACATAAAAAGTAATTTATAACTTAGCTTTTAGCTTATTAAAACTAACTTATTTTTAAAAATCTTACTTAGATAAGTAATTTTTTACTAGCTTTTAAACTAATTTTTGAAAAACTACCTCACATAACTTATAAATTATAAACTTTGGGCTAATTTGATCAAATATACTCAATTGTTGATGAAGGGAAAAGGAATCAAGCCCATAGAACGCGAGAGGTCAGAATATCATGATGGCTTAATTTTATAACTAAGCTAGAGGCAATAATCACGGCCTTGATGAATTTTCACTAGTCGAAAGGGGATCGGTCCATTTTCTTTTAACACGGGCAGTCTAGTAACCATCATCGACTATTCGTTAGTACTATTGTACTAACTACTAAGTACTAACTACTAAGTGCGACCATCGGTTGAGAATTGAGATGCCTGATCGCTTTTTGTGTCACCTCTGCTTGAATAGACTTCCATTAATGGTCTGTCAGATGGGTTGCATGGTATCTCGGTCATATGTTGAAAGGTCGAGAGGAGGAGAGGAGGATCTGAAAGATTCGCTTGCGGTTTAGCATTTTGTGCTATATCGACTTTAGTCGGTGCTACTTGCTGTTTAACATGTAGAAGTGGGCTCCCTTAAAACATTCGTACTTCACATGCATTCCTAATCACACGTCTAAATTTGCTAGCCTTTTATGGGACATCGAATGACAGTATGGGTGGCCTCTATTCTGATGCAAATTAAAATTCATAGAATATTATTCAAAAAAAATATAAAATAATGAGAAGGTCCATGACGTTATGGGCCCGGTTTTTCAGAAGTTCAAACCTAGCTATGGTTTATTTTGAAAAATGTTGCTCACTCAAATTTCAAGCTCAAACTTAAATTTAAATTTAAAAGAAAAAATATATATATTAACACACTAATTTTATTTTTTATTAATAATTAAGTAATACAAAGTAATAATAATATAAAAAAAGTACACTATAAAAAAGTGTAAATCTTTTTTTATTATAATAACAATAATAATGATGATTATAATAGAAATAATACTAATAATAATTTTATTGTATTTTTATGTCATAATTTTCTTTTATATTATATTATTATTAATTTATATTACATAATTATTAATAAAAAGTAAAACTAGTGCATTAATATGTATATTTAAAAAAAAAATTAGGTTTGAGTTTGGATTTAAAATTTGGATATGTAGTATTACTCATTTTTTTTATGTAACTAATTTGTTTCTTCCAATGCTTCTAATTATATTTGGGATGTTGGATTTGGATATATGATATTTTGTTTTTATTAGACAATACTATATCAGAGAACGAGTTAGTCCAGCAATAACAAACATAAGGATTTAATCTAATTTATAGTCTTATATTACTTATTGGCGGACTCAAGAACTATCCTTAACAAATTTGTTAGTGTACCACCTAAAACACTGCACGGTTCTTGGTAGACAGAACTTTAAATTGCTTGTTTGATTCAATGTCCCCTTTTCGGTGGTAAACTGCCTCCTACAACCTAGGTTTATATGACATCATTTTATCTTATATACTCTTTTTTCTTACACAAAATTTACTACACTCACACTTATATAAAATACTTTTACACACACACACACGTATGTATGAATTAAAACACTTATATATTTTCCACAAAATATAAATACACCTCTTATAGAATAAAAATGCTCATCTTACGCGAGATAAATACACATATTATAAACACATTTTAATAAAAATTATGCATCCTAAAAGGAGTACACATTTATTGTCATAAGAATGCCCATCACTATCAGAAATGAGGTTTTTAACGACCAACAAATTTTGTCGCTAATGGCTAAAATTTGGTTGCTAAAACTAATATCGACCAAAAGATTTATTGGTCGTCAGTGGTCGTTATTGCTCCCTCGTTAAAGGCTTTAACGACCAATTGAAAATTTTTGGTTGCTAAAGTAATAACGACTACATATTATATTGATCGCTAATGCAATATCAAAGACGTATGATTTTGGTCGCTAAAGGTAATAATGACGACGTAAAGTGTTGGTCGCTGAAAGTAGTAGCGACAACTTATGACGTTGGTTGTTAAAAGTAATAGCGACAACGTATGATGTTGGTCGCTAAAAATAATAACGACGAATAAAATACACTATCGTAAAAAATATTAACAACCAATTTTTTTATGGTTATTAAAAAATTATTACACCAATAATGACTAATTTTTCCGTCAATACTAAAATTCATTCATTATTTGCGACATAATTTATTGGTTGCAAATGGCATAATTATATATTCAATAATATATATAATCAACATTTCAATATTCATCTATAACCCTACACCTATATGGATATACATATATCCATTTCAATCTTTTCAAGACCTGTACATGTATGCATATATATATATATATATATATATATATATCCATTTCAATCTTCTCAAGACATGTACCTGTATGCATGCATATATATCCATTTTGATCTTCTCAAATCCTGAACCTGCATACATATATATCCATTCTAACATATGGATATAATTTTCTAAATATCTGTTTATAATTAAACATTCAACTAAATATTCATACAAATAATTTGTATCAAATGTCCGGTACAATTTTCGGCTATGATAAAATATAAATATATTACAAAAGAGTTACAATATGTCGTTGCATTACAAAAATATCATGATTAGCAACCGCTTAGGAATTAATCATTCTATCCATCGGACACAATAGACTTGGCAAGTTTATCAAAATAAATTGGATCTACAACAATAGAAATATAAAAATAATAATTAATATAAGTATCAAATAAACAATGACATATGATATCAAAATAAAAGAAAAACATTACGCCGAATAATAAAAACAAGAGTATATCATTACTCTTCAACCCAAGATATATATAGCCACCATACTTTGAGCTGGAAGAAGGTTGTGCATTGGTGGAGGAAGTGGTGGTTGCAGCAAAAACAATTAAAATTAGGAGCATAAAGTCTTACCCTCTAAAACATGACAAATAGAGAAAAAATGAATTAGCCCAGACTTAAAATGAATTTACTTTCTTCCCTTCAAAGGTCATCGGTATGCAATAAAAAGAAACATATCCGCTAATGCATCCTATCAATCAGTCACCCAAAGAACATGGCCACTAGATAAGTTGAGGAAGACTAGAATTAATTTAAATATTGGCAGAAAGGCTTCTTCTCACTCTTAATCAGAAAAAGATATATTTTGTGCCTTTCACCTGAAAAAATATGGCCATCATAAGACAATAAGCAGATAACAAGCATTGTATCAGCTGAAGGAATGGAATCAATCAACTTCATCAAATGCCTCAAGCAAAGTACTTCCTCACCGAAGCAATTAGAAACGTCAATCCTTGGTCTAAATCCACTCATATTAATTGTGTATTAAAGGTGAAGAAACAAAAGACTTAGCTAGCATACTCCCACAATCTCAGTGAACCAATCTATGACGAGTTCATTGATGATCCAAATTTTTTGTATTCAATATTTAACGCCCTCCTTCATCACATATTTGCTGCTAGGTGATGCCATCAGGAATTCTTTATGTAACACCAGAACATTTATCAGAGCGGTGAAATATTGTTGAATTCAATAAGAAGTTTCATGTCTACACAGTGTTTTTATGTATTAAAATTCAATTAAATAATGAGTATTTATATCTATAAATACATTCCAAAAGTTCCAAATATATTTCCAAAGGCTAGGATGTTCCCAATAATAGGGCAATATTTTTATAAACTATTAGAGCTAAAATAAAGTATGAAATAAAAAATGAAGGTCATTATAAAGATATACATAATTACATGCACAAAAGGTTAAGAGAAGAAATCTCACCTCTACTAGGAAATATTATCACCACTAGTTAGCTTTTTAAAATCAACGACATGTTCAAAAATATATCCACTTCAATGCTGCTGGATACACATTTTAATAAATCAACCGTTAGAGCTAAAACAAAGTATGAAACAAAACTATAAATTAAAAGTACAACTCAATCTATAGAAAGTAATGTAAAGAACTAAACAAAACTGCTGGATGTGTTATTTCAAGGTCATTCTGAAGTCTTTGTTACTACTCTAAATATTTATAATTTCTTAACCACTAGCATTAGCTTATTACTTATAATCTCTCAAAAGTCAAATGTAGTTGTCTTATGAGGGTCCCTATGCTTGTTAATTTTAAAAATTCATCCCTAGGAACCATATGTAGCTTATTTGAATTTATTTAGATCTAAACTATTACTTAAGCTTATTAGACAACTAGTTAGAATCATACTCATACTAATTAACACATTTAACAATTTTAACTAACCTCATGTTCAAGGGCACCTAGTATCCTTTGATGTAGATGGAGAAGCAAGCATGTAATCTATATCATCATGTACATTCTCTTCATTTTCCATTGAGCATCGAAATCATGCACTTTTCAAAATCTTCTCCATGATGGGTTCCCATTTGTCCATTCTTTCTTTTAGCACTTGATTTTCTTGATTCTTTTTCTCAATCTCTTCTTCTTCTTTTTTAATAGCAGCATCCTTTGCCTTAAGATCTGCCAAAAGCTTGTTATTGCCTTTGTAAGGGCATTTAATATCTCTAGGCTTCACTCCACCACCATAGCCAGGAACATAGCCCCTTGTTCGAGTCACTCCATGCACACGTTCAGCCACCTCAACATGAGTAAGGGAGGGTTCAGTAGCTTGGACCTCAATAATTTGAGACTTCAAGACAAAGAATGTTAGTTAGACAAAAAAATATATATATAACTAATAAAATGAATGACATATGAAAAAAGGTGTACATGGATGTCTGCAGCTTTGGTTGTAGCTATTTCTTCACCCTTTTTATGGCTTTCAAAATAAACGATGCCATAATTTGGATGTTTTCCATCTTTTCCTCCCTAAATAATATACCATTTATCTATAAGGATTAAAAACAAGGAAAAAGTAGTGTCTTGGAAAACTTTATATCTTGCGTTTCATAGGCAAGTACATATAATATATACCATATCATAGGCGATCTCTCGATAAGGCTTGCTGCCACTACGATGAAGACATTTGTTGTCCGTCATCAAGCGGTTGTTTATATTTCTTTCACTCATTTCCTGTGTAGATATATTTTATTATATGATAAATAAGAGAAGAATAATTAGCAAGGTAATCAAATATATAAATATTTCTAATCAATTATTCATTAGTGATTTACCACAAACTTTGGACTATGATAGTAACATTTCACCAGCCACTCCCAATCGAATTGCTCCTCAATCGTAGTTGGTTTAAGCTTCAATTGTTCATGAATATCAAAGCCTTTAATAGTTCTATGATTATCTCCCCTCCAATTGTTCCACAAGTCTTTCATGTGACAAGGAGTAGAATTTTTGTAACTCTCCATGTCATCATTGGAGAACTTCTCCTGCAACATAAAAGTAATGATTTATTGAGGAACTAAAAATTAATAAGTCAAAGGAAATTATTATACGGAAAAAGAGAAAAGGTTTGCAGTAGCACAAGTAAAAGTAAATGAAATATCAAAATGAATACTTAAAATTAATTATCGTCATTGCAGCCCAGAGGTGGTCCTTGTGTCTTTGTTCAACTGCATCCCAAGATTGGATTTGAATAGGCATTATGTTGCGATCACGAACTAATTTACCTATGTGCCTACTCCACTCATAGCTATTATCTCCAGCAACACAACCATTAAAAAAAGTCATAGGTAGCTTGTTTCCACCGCTAAGTCTTGCCACTTTTTGACACCTATTTCTACCTCGAGGCTTCCAAATATTTTGAGTAGAATTATCTATTACATAAAACTATTAAAAAAATTGACCAAGAATTAAGTAAAATAAGAATAATCAAAAGCTTATTATGTCATACCTCCACTTGTAAGATTCACATGAGAAGACTGAAGGACATTTTCAGTAATGGCATGATTGTTTCCACCTTCGACAATAGTTGTTTTGCCTTGCGGAGCAGTATCCTCATTGAGTAAGGGAGGAGGGGGGTCCATTTGCGCTACAAAGATATTAGTAGTGCTGGACATGTGTTTAGCGCCAGCTCTTGAAGTTGATGATAATGGAGGAGTGTCATCTTTCTTATCAGTGGCTTGAATGTTACCACTGATTATAGCGGACAATCAAAACGTCTTCAATCCTAATCCGCGGCAGCGCCCCTAGCTAATAGCATTTAATTGACTTGGTGATATATACTTAGGTCAATCAATATTTGATTTAACTGAGGACACCATTTCCTTGAAACCTACAATCACACTATCAATATAAACAATTGGATTCTATAAAACAACATTTGGTAGAAGATATTGTCCCTCATCTTCATCAGCATTATAACACATTACTAAAATAGAGTACATAAGATACTCCATTAAAAACTTCTGTTACGAGTTCAAAAAATACATCTCATTTTGAGAAAATGAAGCTACTAGTAGCAAGTATAACAAGAATACGCTTTTTAAATATGCAGAATCTCTTAAAATAATAATACACATTTTTTTGTAAAAAATAAATTATAAATAAATTTATGTAATATGCTTTTACTTTGTTAGATGTATGCTTTTATAAACAAATATATATATATATATATATATATAACACATTAGGAATGATTATATATAAGATAGGATAGAACCATATGTATCTGGGTGCATATGGTTACACCATGCACATACTTCCTTTCTACCTATGAAAAATAAAATGACCTCCCATTATAGTAAGTGTAGTAGCAATAAAAAATATTATAAATATAGGCAGACATAATCACCATATATGTGTTACAATATTGAGCAATGAGGGACACTTGAACTTAAAATCTTTGGTATTCAAGAGTTAGTTTTTAACCAATATGTTAAACCTCACTAGTTGCTATTGTGTATGCTTCTTTAGTCCAGTAGGGCATTTCTTTTTATTACCCTATTTACCTCAACTCATGTAAGACAATAATAAATGCTCTATTTGGTTTATATAGACAAAGAAAATTTTTGTTGGACCTATGTTATATCAATAGGAAAAAAATAGTGGTTGGAGTTAAAGTATTTAGGAATCACAAAAATTAATGCTGTATTTTGTTATAATATCAAAAGAAGAGGGAGATTTAAACTTGAGATATTTGGTATTTAGAAGCTAGTTTTTAACCAATAAGTTGAACCTCACTCGTTCCTATTTTATACGTTTTATTAGTATAGAAGAGCAAATTTTTTATTACCCTATTTAAATCAATGTAACTCATATAAGACATTAATAAATGCTCTATTCCATTCATACCAACAAGGACAATTTTTGTTGGATCTATGTCATATCAACAAAGAAAAAGAGAACTCACATTGGTTGGATCATGAAAATTATGCTTGATTTTGTTACAAAATTCTCAATAAATAAATAGTAGAAAATTATGTTTTAGGTTGTTTTCAATTACTTACCTTCTCCCATTGAGGCTTTGTGTTTGTACATATATTTATAAAAGTTAGGTCCATAATAATTTTGAAAATCATTGGCACGCTCACAAATACTATGGATGATAAATATTTCAGTCATAAATGTTGATGCTTTACAAAATAATACTTATCAATATTAGATTTTGTATATTTTATGATAGTATGTTATCAATGGTAAAATAATGCTCTGCATGTAGTATTATCTTTTATCTACCAAATTAGTATCTTTATACAAACATATAAATACATACATATATATATATATATATATATAGAGAGAGAGAGAGAGAGAGTATCCAATAAAAACTGAGAACTAGTACTATGAGCTAAAAAAAACACCCATAATAGATGGTGAAAACTACTATTAGTAAGTAAAGGAAAGTAGCTGAAGAAACTATAATATTTGAATGTTAGAAAAAAAGATGGTAGCATTTTTATAAATATTATATATTTATGTTTCAGCTTTGAAAATTACCTATTGTAGGTGTTATAAACTACTTTTAGTAGGTGAAATAAACTACAATAAGTTTCTCAATAAACCATAGCATTTGAGTCCTAAAAGAAAACAGTGGTATTTTTGTAAATATTAGGTATTTATATTTTAAGTTAGAAAACTACATACAAAAGGTAGTGAAAACTACTACCCATGGAGAAAACTATTATATGTATATAAGGAAACTATAATATTTGAGTGATTGAAAAAAAATGGTAATATATATATATATATATATATATATATATATATATATATATATATTAGATAGTTATGCTTTAATTTAAAAAACTATCTATAATAGTGTTGAAAACTACTTGTAGTAGATGGAAAAATTACTATAATTAGTTCAAGAATTAAGATGGTTCTTAGTTTTACTATAAAGGATGCTTCTCACTAAATATGTCCGTGTGTCTATCTGTCTGTATAGAAAGATATTTCTTTTATCTTAGAGATTTATGATAGCATACATATCTTTCTTCTCTTTTTTTTCAAAGAAAAAATATAATAAGATATTTTTAATTCACCTATAGTAGTATGTTTATATATACTTAGTAAGATTTTTTTATCATACTTGGATAGGATACGTATATCTATTTTTTTTGGAGAAAAAATATAGTAAGATTTTTTTATCTGCCTACATTAGTATATTTATATATAATATGATATTTCTTTGAGTGTACTTGGATTGTCTATAGGAGTATCCTAGGGATTTATGGTTGTATATGTATCTTAATCTATACGTAATAATCTATTTATTCACATATAATAATATATTTAGGTTCTTATATAGAATTTGACAACTAATAATGATATCAAGTCAATTGATCAATAGGTTTTGTGACAAGAGAATAAATAAGTTATAGCTGTAGGTAGAAGGGGGAAAACTTAAACATTTAATTAACACAAATATCTAATAGTGCATCCAAACACAATAGTATATCAAGAGAAAATGTGTACCTAGATACATAACCATGTCTATATATATTGATACTATTAATGTGGTTGTCATAATGTAATAAAAATTTTCTTTTTTAATGTGTAATTCACATTTCAATTGACCTCGTTTGAAAAAAATATATATATCTGTCCTTAATTAATAAAAAAATATAGTAAACTTAAATTATTATTATTATTGCTATATATATTATTCATTGATAGATTAGTATATTCTACTTAAGACTTCTATGTTAAACCCATCAAAAAGTCAAATTGAAAAGTTTTTAAATAAGTAATGTAGTGCTTTATTGCTACGAGATAGTCATGGTGTGCACAACTACTACAAGTCATTTATAAAAGAACATATCTAAGCTTCTATAATACTACAAGTCATTTATAAAAGAAGTTAAGTGTTTATGAGTTGATCTTATAACATTCTGAATCGATATGACCATTCAGAGGCCAATTGGTAGCTATCTGATAGCATTATGAGCCCACAATGGTTGCGGGATCTACCCTAGAGAGCTTTTAGATTGATTACCAAACCCTACAGATCAACATGAGTTATTTCAACGAATTTTGTCCTCACTCACACACTTCAAAAGAAATTTTTTGAAACTTATCAAAAAGGTCACCCATCTTAAAAATTGCTCCACACGCTTAACTGTGAAGTTCATATGACAGAATTACTAAAAAGATAGTATACCATGTTGATATAAGTAGCCGTATTAATTATTATAATACTCCCCTCAATTTGGGGGCATTATAAATCTGATTCTCTTATTTTGTTGTGAAGAATTCTGAAGTTTTGCTCCATCCAAATATGATAACTACATGCAGCACATAAAGCTTAAATCCATTTTTCTTATCAGGGGAATGTGTCCACCTTTTACCATCCAATATAGTATCCAGTACTAGGGAAAATGAAGTTGTAGGCTGCCAAATTTCTTGATAAGTTTAGAGTTGGTATAGTTAAAGAACATATAATGGTGTGTTTCAACTTGGCCATCACCTAAGCTACATTCTTGTCCAATGTTAAAATAATAGTTTCAAAAATTGGATCAGTGATTGAACTAATATTATTATTGATTTACTAATTTAGTGGTTGGATATGTGGTATATATTAAGTCAAAATATAATATATATATATATATATATATATATATATATATATATATATATATATATATATATATAAACCAAACTATATATAAATTTGACGGGTTTCTGACAAATTTTGAAATAATTCACCAATTCTCATTGGTCTAATTAGTTATTGATCGGTTCTAATCTCCTAAAGACAACTACGTGAAATTTGGCTGGTGATTTGATTAGTTTAACAATTCATGGCCAAACTTGTTGGTTTGGTCCTGCTTTTAAAACCATGGTTAAAACCAGTCCTGCTTTTAAAACCAGTCCTGCTTTTAAAACCATGGTTAAAACCAAACTTGGACTTATTTCTAGTGGCCAATCTACCGTGTACTAGCAACTAGCCGTGTGTCTCCCCAAGGTCAGTTGGTTCCATACTACTGAGTGCCAAGGCACTGTAGGTTTTTCCTTCTTATTATGTAGTACACCTTTGAGATGCAAATTTCTGCATTGGTGCATCGTGAAACTGTGGTAGGATCAGTAAAAAGAGATTGGAAAAATGGTCTCAGACTGAGCAAATTTCTGAGTACCCAAGAACAAGTAGATGACACATTAATGGACCAAAATTTGAAGGCATATGATTAACCCCTGATCAAATAATGTTGTCTTACATAATACTAAGATCATACTGAAGCTTTGAAGACACTATGCGTACACTAAAATGGAAAGGAAAGGCACACGCGGACACGAATCGGCAATTTTTCATGGCTTTCAAAGTGTTTTTTACATTCTAATTACCCGACCATATAGCCCTATGTTGCTGGCCCCAAATCCATACCAAACTTAATTACCCACCGTTACACTTTCTGCGTGAAACTCCAACTTAATTATAATGCATGGGGCCCAATAATATTTGTTAACAATAACCCATATGAAGATCCTGTATGGGCTCATTAATGGCCCAAAGTAGGGACTAAATGACTAATTTCATCTTTCTTTTCTCAACGTGGTTATGGTTTTTTTCCCCACTAACTCGTCAAGATTCTTCATTCTTGCATGGCATATATCTTATCCAAATATGATACTTCTTCCGTTACTAAAAGAAAATATTTTTTAATAATTTATATACTATTTTGGAAGGTAATATATATACTTTTTATATGACAATTATAAATTTTATTGAAAAATAATATGACAATTAATACATAGAGAAAGAAGGAGAAACAATAGGGATAAAAATAAAAAAGTACACATTTACTTTTCTAAAATAAATTTTATTTTAAAACAAAAATTTCGAGCTAAAAAGGCTTCCTTTCAAAAATAGAAGGAGTATAAAGTAATGTAAATAACTATTTATAATATTTAAGTTAACATTAATTTATCCCATCAAAAAAATAACATTAATTTATTTGTTTGAACTAGCGATAAAAAAAAAACAGAAGTACAATTAAAATTTATAACCAAGGACATCCATAATTTCAAACCCGATGCATGAGAAACTAATTTCTCAGCTTTGGAATAAGTGCAAGTCCATTATCACAAAATTCACTACTATTATTTAATATATTATTGATTAAAATGAATTCCTACAAAATTATAGACGGCCATTATAATTGACCACCTGAGGTGTACTAAAATGTTACTCCCTCTATATTTTAAAAGGAAGTACACACATATTTTGATAATAAACTTTCATAATTAATATCAATTAATAAATATCCTTAAAAATTATATAAAAAATAATATTATGAAATAATTTTATAATTTGGATATAATAATTATATTTTTATGTCATAATATATTATATTTTGAGATAAATAAATAATTCAAGTTTGTCATCTAAAATCGTGGGGACATTCTTTTTGAAATAGATTAAATAATGCTAAGTGTGTGTAATTCTTGAAATCTTGATCAGTTATTCCTTTCATTCAACAAAGATGACCTAATATTTAGTTTTTGATTGTCCAATAGTCTTATTGCATTATAAATAGTAAAACTAATATGCTAGTTTTTCTAATATACTCTCAATATATCACATCATTTAATAGTTTTCTAACTAAACTATTTATTGTAATATCTCAAATTTTTGTAATTATAATTTTCAACATTTAGCCATTTATCCGAAAAATAACTTTTAAACATTAACTTAATTATTTTTCCTTAACCCTTAACCCGCAATCTAGATAAAATATTTAATAAATTATTCTAATTATTTTATCTTATACTTTTTATTTAAGTCAACCTTAAACCGATGATTTTACTCGGTTTAATTTTCCTAATTAGATACTCTAAATTTGGATAAATTAATATTATCCCAAACCTAAATTTAATCCAATTCTAAATTTAACCCTAAATTTATTTCCTTTTTCCTTTTTCTTCTTTTCCCCTTTTCTCCTTTATCGACAAGCCCATCACATCTCACATCCTTTTCTTTTTCTTCTTTCCTTCCCTGAGCCTCAACATACCTCTTCTTCTTCTTTTCTTCTTCTCTCCCCGATCAGCCCAACCCGTTCTCCCTTCCTTTCCCTTTCAACCTGTGCGAACCCCAAGCCTAGCCCTTTCCTTCTTTCTTTTGTTCTCCTTCTCCTCGTTTGCGTCGATAACATCCAAGCACGCCCCCTTCTATGCTAAGGACACTCTCTACAACACCCTGCATGCCCCTACCTATGCATGCTAGCTCTCCCTTCCCCTTATAACCAAACACTCCCTTGCACACTCCCTCCTCCACTTGCCTTTCCTATCCCTTTCCCTTCTACACCACCATGCACCTCTTGCATCAGTTTCCCCTACCATTACCCACTCCCCTACACTCTAATTTTCTTGGCCATTGCCTTAACTCCCCCAAATCATCACCTCTACATATACATGCATACACACAACCATACTTCCCTCCATTTTCTTTTACCCTAACAACCCTAAACCTTTATGCTTTTTCTTTCTTCTTCATCCTTCTCACCTTACATCCCTCCTCACTATCTTCCTTTGCCTCACAGCCCAACAACCATCATCAACCCATCCCTCATCAGCTTTCATTTCTCCCTCACTATCCCTAGCCATCCATACGCGCGCATGCGTGTGTGCACACACACACACACACACACACACTCACACTCCCATACCCTTTCATTTAGAAAACCCGAATGCATATCTCCTTACTCTTTGTCCTTCTTTCCTTCCTTTCCTTCCTCTTCTCCCTCTTCTCACCTCTCCCTGCCCAACACCACCACCACCACCACCTCATCGCCCTCCTTTTGCATTGACCAACACACCAACCACCATTGTAGCCTCCCTCACCTTTATTTTTCCTCACCATCACCAGCAACGACCATCACCTCCACCCAACCATTCTATATGCACCTCTCGTGCCACTTCTTCACCATCACTAGTGCCCACACTCCCTGCCAACCCTCATCGCCGATGCTACCAACGCCTAGGATTGCCACCTCTTTACCTTCCCTTCCTGAGCATGTTTGGTTTGCTTGACCACCAATAGAACCACATCCAGCTCCCTCTCTCTCTTAGCCCCATGTGTAGCCCTTTCCTTGCCCCATTTCCTTTTCCTTATAGATCCAACACCACCACTGAGGCTAACGTAACACCAACTCCATCATCTCATCACCTCCCTACCCTATTTTCTTTCCTTGCCACCACCTACCAACACCCTAGTCTTCCTCAACCATTAAGCCCTTCTGCGTTTTCTCAACCAAGTAGCACCTCCACCACCACCCTCCTCCTTCTTCCAGCCCTCCATTTCGTAGCGTCATCCCCCCATATTGGCCTCGCCACCGCACCACCACCACTGCCTCCCTCGCTACCTCTAACAACCACTGAGAACCTCTCAACCCTCCATCAGCCAACCACCAACTTCCTCGAAGCCCTTATGATGTGGGTGCATCCTTTTTTGATGATCACAATATTGCCCTTAATTTTTCTAATTTTGAAAGTCACAAAATTCTCCTTACTTGGACAACTTAATCACTCCAAAAAAAAAAAACTAGCCATGCAAGTCATGCAAACCTTGTCAACCTTTACCACCCCCACAATATAACACCCCACCTTTAGCCACATTTTCCCCTAATTTTCCCACCTTTTTTTAGCTCATTTTCTTTCATTATTTTAGATCCAAAAATTCTACAAAAATCCAGCCCATTTTGCACCCACAATAGCTACACAAAACAGCCACAAGTCCCTCTCAAGTTACATGACAAGTCATTTTTCAGCACTTAGAAAGAACAATGTAGATTTTTGGGAAGAACAAAGAAGGTTAGAAGACATTTTTTTACTTATTTTTATCTCTTACTAGATTAAAATGATATTTGTCTCTTTCCTTGTGAAGCAAGTGACAACTACATGAGTTAGATGTGTGCTCAGAGGCTCCTCATATTTGAAATATGCACACATATACTCCACCATGACATATACTCCACCATGACTGAAACACATGGTGAGTATATTAGGTAGTTTTCTTCATTTGTTTTAGCTCAAATCACATGTATTAGTTGAATAAGTTGTAACCTTTAATTCTACACTTCATCCATAAGTGCCAAGGAGAGAATGAAAGAGAATAAAACTTATTTTTGGTTGTAACTTTCTTCTCTCAAAATCAAGAATCTCCTTCCTTTAACTCTAGTGTAAGAGTTTGAAATTTTGCAAAAATATTTCCAATATTAGGTGGTTCTTGTGAGTATTGATTCAAGGATTTCCAATAATCAATTGTATCTTCTCAAATCTCCCCCATTCTACTCTTAATTTTTGGTTGTTCAAATCTTAATTAAACACCACTTTCTAGCATGACCCAAGTTGGATATCATATGCATTAATTTGAAGCATCCTAACTCACACTACATGAGCAACATGAGGAGATTTTAACATTTTACCCATTTTTAATGTAAGGAAATTTTGGTAATATTATATATATATAGATAGATAGATAGATTAAATATTAATATAGTTTAGTTGGTATTATTTTTAGGTACAAAAGTTTTATTAGTGGAGCCTAATAATTTTTAGGATGTTAACGATAAATTGTGCTTTTACTGAAGATTATGTAACTTTTATACTCTACTAAAATGATAGATATCGTATGATAGCAAATTAGGGTTTTGTTGTGTAAATTTTATTAAGCATGATTGGTTATATATAATTATGTGTTTATTTTTGTTATCATAAAATCGATAAAAATGAAGCATGTTATCTTATGTAAAATATTATATATATGAAAGTATGATTAAAATGGTTCAAATGTCGAGAAGATATTTTTAATGATATGTACAAGTAAAAATGTCGAGAACATGTTTAGATATACTAGTAGTATAATTATTATTATCATGTGCCCTAAAGGCAATTTGGTCATTTAAGCACATCATGATATTTAACCCGAATTAGAATGCCTAATATGTTCTAATTATTGCTAAGTATGGAGATACTCGATATGATGTTTTAGAAATACATGTTTCAAAATTATTATTATTATTATTATTATTATTATTATTATTATATGACCTAGGGGTATTTTAGGTAATTTGAGTGTATCATAATGATTATTCTAACAAACATGCCTGATATGTATCATTTATTGTTAAACATGACTATATTTATTTTTATGCTTCAGAAACATATGTTGAGGTTTTACGTGCAAAATTGTGTATTAGGACAAAATGGCCATTTAGCATATATGATGATTTTATTACATGATAAATAATTTAATTATGGTAAGTTATCATTTTTATAATATGTTGATAAATAAAATGGAATATGTGATGGAAATGGATGATAATGTAGTAATTTAACCTTAGGAATATTTTGGTTAATTTTGGCCTAAAGTGTCTATGTGTGAATAATTGAGCCTAGAATGGCTTTAGTATATTTCTAATGTTAGCCTTGGTATTGACCTTGATTATGGTTCTATCAGATGTTTGCAAATGAGTAAAAATGGTTAAGTATGAAAAATTGGATCTATGTGATTGATATTTGGCCTCATGGTCACAGTTATAAAATACTAATACTTAAAGTGAAAGACCTTAAGATTGGAATTTGTGGTTCTTTGTGGATCTATATCCTAAAGACATGGTTTAGCCTATGATTGTTTATGGATTTTGCTAGTGTACCTTAGTGTAACTCCCTGAGTTGACATGACCACGCGGGGGACCCTAGAGCACTTTCGGATTGATCAGCTGACTCCACAGATCAATACTAGTCCTTTCAGCATGTTTTTTCCTCACTCAAGAACTTCCCGAAAATTTTTTCAAAAATTTCTAAAACTTTCTAGAAGGGCCACCCATCAAAAAAATTGCTCAATGGCCAACACGCTTAACTGTAGAGTTTTTATGAAGGAATCACCAAAAGGATGGTATACCATGCTGATATAAGTAGCTAGATCAATCTTTATAATACTTCTCTGAATTTGGTGCATTATACTTAGTTCTCCAGCCAGGCCCTATATCTTATTCTATTTATTTTCGTGGACTTATAAAAAGGTTTGCATACTTATGGTTTAGATGTATTTGTTGGCAAGGTACTATGTTACCTTCGTGTACCAATGCGACCAGGGTTACTTTGCATCATTAGGTTGATTTTTGGTAGGATACTGTATTGTCGTTGTACGCCAATATGACCAGAGTACCTTAGTGTTTCTGGGTTGATATGATCTTCCTCGAGTAAATAAAAACATAAATGACTATTATTGAATTGAAATAATTATTGGATTGGTTGGTAGTAGCCTTCGTACCTTTTTGTGGTTCGGTAGCAACCTTTATGCCTACTTGTGGTTTGGTAGCATCCTTTATGCCTATCTGTGGTCGGTAGTAGTCTTCGTGCCTACCTGTAGTTTGGTAGCAACCTTTGTGTCTACCTTTAGTTTGGTATCACCCTTTGTGTCTACATGTAATTTGGTAGCAACCTTTGTGCATACCTATAATTTGGTAGCAGCCTTTATGTCTATCTGTATTTTGGTAGTAGCTTCCATGCCTACCTCTGATGTTGTGAGTTGTTATTAGTCTGTGCTAATGAGCCTACCTGTTGTAATCCCTCGAATTTTTTAAAAGCTTATATTTTAATAAATAAATTTTATTTGGAATAAATTAGCCTTTAAATCTATTTATTTTAATTATTTTATGAATTTTTGAGTAAATAAAATTGGGTATAAATATTTAATAAATTAAAATAAATATTTTGTTATTTTATTATACTCTTATTATTTAAATAAATTTTCAAACCCTTATTTTACTAAAATTATCCTTTTTAACCCTTATATTTTAATTGTCTTAAATTAAATTATTAAATCAATTTGTTACCCAAAATATATTATATTGTATTATTTAATAATTAGATTATTTTATTTAAACCCATTTTTATTTTTTTCTTTTTTCTTTTTCCTTTTTTCCCTCTTTCCTCCTCCTTTTTCTCTTTTCTTTCTTTTTCCCTTCCTTCCTTGGGCCGCTGGCTAGCCTGGCCTGCCCTTTCCCCCCTGCGCATTGGGCCGCTGGCCCGTTTCCTCTCCCCCTCTCCTTTCTCCCTCACTCATGAGCCTGGCTCCTCCTTCTTTCTCCCACGCGAGCCGGCCACCCTTTCCTTTCTTTTCTGTCTTCCTTGATCGAGTCGGTCCGGGTGAATTCCCTTTGGTCGCCTGTCGCCCAGCACCCCAGCCCCTGACTCTTCTATCTTCTTCTTCTTTATTTCACTGGCGAGATTTTTGACCATCGCCACTCCCTGCAACTCCCTCTCCCCCATTGATCTCCCTGTCTCTCTCTCTCTCTCCCCCCGCTATTCCTTGCCCTATACCAACCCCATTCTCCCTTCCCCACTCCCTGCCATCACCATTCCTTCTCCCTCTCCCTGCAACCGTCATTTCCCTACCAACCTATAGCCACCCCTCGAGCCCCCTATCCCTTCCCTTCTCTTCCTCTTCTATTTCTTCCTCCTTCCCTGCCCGTTTTACATTTTTTCTCGAGCCTCTCCATGCTCCCCAACTCTCTCTTTTCTTTCCTTTCTTCTCCTTCCCTCACCCTCTCTGTTTTAACTTCGCCGCCCAGCCCCGCCGCTGCCTCCGCCTCAACCACCACCTACACCACCTCCTTCCACCCTCTACCTCACCCTCGAGCCATCACAGCTCCCATCAAGCCACCCCGCGACCCCATTCTTCCTCCTCTCCTATTTTTCTCTTCTTTACCCCCTTATAGGCAACCGCCCTACACCGCCGCATTCTGCCGCCGTCCCGCTGCTTCCGCCGCCACCTAAGCCACCTTATTACTCCCTACAACCCCCTCTACCATCCCCAATCCTTTCTTTCCCAAAAACACCACCCAAAGGCCTTTATTTTCCCTCCCCATTTTCCTTCCTCACCAGCCTTCCATTTTGACCCCTCCTCGGCCACCACCTTTGCAGCTTCGCCGCCGCCGCCCTTAGCCGCCGTTAACCCTTCCTCGACCACCACTTACACCCCATCTACACTTTTGCACCATCCCCTTGCCCTAAATACTCCCCTAACCCCCTCCTTCTTAGCCCCAAACTACCAACCCGAAAATGCCTACTTCTCCCTCTTTTACCACCTTCGAGCCCCCTCTTCCAACTTCCCTTGCATGCAGCTCATGCAGCATGAGCAGCATGAGCTGCTGCCCTTGTTAATTTATTTGGGTAAAAATTTTAAGGTATAATAATATTTTAATTTAATTATTTGATTAATTAAGCATAATAAAGTTTTATGCCTTGATTTTATTATTTCTAATGTAATAAATCTTTATATTATTTTTAGGTATTGGTTTTGATAATAAAATCTTGGACCTATAACTAGAATACGGTAAGGTTCGTTTTTGTGAAAACCGAGGTAACCGTTAAATCCCACTTAAACACATGGATTAACATATGTTAGCACATTAGGCATTTTAATGTGTATTATGCTTGATATATGTTGTTTAGTATATTATATGTGGTTATTGTGTTGGTTGATAAAAAAGGAAGCATGATAGGTTATATGATATGTATGGAAATAATATTTAAGGTAATGGAAAATGTTAATTATTATCCATGTTGTTTTATGCTATTGTGATATTTAATACATTTTTAATATTTTGTGAGCATTAGGGGATTTTATTAATGTATATTGTACAAGAGTATGGCCTAATACATATATATATATATATATATATATATATATATATATATATATATATATATATATGTGCTAATAAGTATTATATTAATTATAAGAGTTATGGATGAGGTTTAAAGTTATTATTTTATTTAGTATTAATAATAATTTAATATAAAGGGTGTATTAAGAGTAAAATGGTGATTCTTGATTAAAAAGGGTATTATGGTAATTTCAGAGGCAAGGGTAAAATGGTAAATTTGTTAGAAAAAGGATAAGTTCGTAATTTTGGAGGCAATGGTAAAATGGTAAATTTTTTAGTAAAAGGATAAAGTGGTAATTTTGGAAGTAAGGGTAAATTGGTCATTTTGGAAGTAAGGGGGCAAATTGATAAATTTGTAATTAAAGAGCAAAATGGTAGTTTTGTAATTAAAGGGGGCAAAATAGTAATTTTGTGAATAAAGGATAAAATAGTAATTTAGCGATTAAATGGTAAATTGGTAATTTTGTAACAAAAGGGAAAATTGGTAATTTTGTAATAAAAGGACAAGTTGGTAATTTTGCAATAAAAGGGCAATTTGGTAACTTTGTAATAAAAAGGGGTAATTTGGTAATTTTTTAACAAAAGGACAAATTGGTAATTTTGTAAAAAAAGGGCAATTTGGTAATTTTATAACAAAAGAATAAAAATGGTAATTTTGTAATAAAAGGGTAATTTAGTAATTTTAAAATAAAAGAGCAATTTAGTAATTTTGTAATAAAGGGGCAAATTGAAAATTTTATAACAAAAGGATAAAATGGTAATTTTGTAAATAAAAGGGATAAAAGTGAAAATTGGAAAGGAGTAACTCGGTAATTATAATAATTGAGAAGGGTAAAATGATAATTTAATAATGAAGGGTAAAATGGTAAATACGATAAGTGTGAGGACAATTTGGTAAATTAACTAAATAAAGGGATAATTTGGTAATTAGGATAATGAGGAAGGGTAATTTAGTAATTTGACCAACTCAAGAATAATTTATTAATTATAATAAAGGAAATGGGCAAATTAGTAATCTCACCAATCAAATGGGAATTATATTAAGTGTAATAATTATGAAGAGTGTTTAGTAGCCTAATAAGTGTGGGAGTTAGCTCGGTAACCTAAACCGTGTAAGAACATAGCTAAGGCTGCCTATGTGTTACGTGTTTTACACGCCTTGGGTGGCCTATATAATTATATGTCGTGTTCTATAAGTTGTTATCTTAACCGTGTGGCATGGCTTGGAACCAATGTGTGCTCATGTGCCCTTTTGGTATGTGCTGATATGGGTATCTTATAAGTTATGATGTGATGTCATGTGGCCTTTTAGGACATGCATGTTAAGGGTAAAATTCTTTCGAATAAGACACGTTAAGACACTAATCACTTAAAGAGAAAGATGTTGATCCGGACCCAGACCGGTCCACCGGTAAATAATAGTGGCAGGGCATGTTACCCTCGCGACCGTTCCACCGGCTAAAATAGTGGTAGGGCATGTGCCCTCGTGACCGTTCCACCAGCTATAATAGTAGGGGATTCCGTACTCAACAAACCAAATGTAAAAATGATAAGACACGGGAAAGATACTAATTACTTACAGTGAAACACCTTATGAGTTGGGGCTAGACCGGTCCACCGGTAAATAATAGTGGCAGGGTATGTTACCCTCGCGACCGTTCCACCGGCTAAAATAGTGGCAGGGCATGCACCCTTGCGACCGTTCCACCGACTATAATAGTGGGGTTTCCGCACTCACAGGGACTTGTATAATCCGAGATGATTGATTAATGATGGACTAATGGCCTTAAGGCCCGAAAAAGAATCGATTGATAATTATGGCCTATTCATATTTGATTGAGTTGATAAGTATGTGAATATACAAAAGTGAAGGTTACGGATACGCTATTAATACCTGATTGACTTGTTGGATGTGTGAATATATGAATTCAAATATCATGTTTATACCTAATGTTATGCACGAATATGGTAGTATTTCATGTGTTACATTACGTGCCTATTTTTAAGTGTGTTTTTAAAGGGTTACTCAATACCGTAGTGCTAAAGGGTTCCCCTCGTGGGGCCCCTGCCTATTCAATGGGCAGTGCCCCTTGCAGGTCGTGTTCAGTGCTTTTAAGTGGGCCTCGGGGAAGAGCGTAAGGAACTATCCGAAATTGCTAGGATTTTAATATGTCCCTTTTAAACTTATAAATTCAATGTATTTGATGTTTTGTAACCACCGTAGGTGGATTTTACTCTGGTAAATTGTTAATGCGCTACTCTGATTTATATATGCTTGAGTTTCTTATAAAATTTTTATTTTCCTCTTTTAGCCTTAGCACTTGGTATTGGAACGGTAGGAGTGAACCAGTCTGGTACTAAGTGTGGCGGTAATACCCCCAACGCTCACGGTTTATTAATTTGCTTTCGATAATTTTCTTTTAATTAAACAAAATTTTTTAGTAGTGAATTTTGGCGATGTTACACCTGTGTGCTATGAGATTTGTTGGTATTAATAATGAACTTTGTGACCATGGTAATAAATTGAGGATGATTTTGTTTCTAATTATATTTTAAAGATCATCTCTTAAATGTTTCATTGGTAAGTTTCAGTTAAGTCCCGATGAACGAGTATGGGTAGTATATGACCTTGGTGATATGTGATTATATGATTGATTATCTTATTTCAATTAACATATATATAATTAAACTTTATATCATGTATTTTTGTGATGCCTTTTATGTGTTCCATGAGGACTTTTCATTTTAGTTTTGTATAATAGGTTATTTAGTACCGTTGTACTAAAGGGTTCCTTTTTATGTGCTCTTACTTATTTAATGGGCAGTGGCCTTTGCATTTTAACTTACAAGATTAGTTGAAAGCTATTATTTTACTTAAGAGTTTAAGGCTATTAGGTATCTCTTGTTTTGAAATATTTTGTACTATTTATTTCTTTATGTATTTCTTTTCACTAAAAAATTGTAACTACTAATAGCTGGTCTTATTTGGAATGATGTTAAATTGCTTTAACTTCCTCTCTACTCTAATTTTATAATTGTGTTATTAATTTAAGCGGAGTAATGATTTTAGCTTCAACACTTGGTAATAGAACAGTAAAGGAAACCGTTTTGTTACCAAGTGTGGCGGTAACACCTCGCGATTTACTATTTTAGCTTTCACAATAAACCTTTTAAACAAAATTTTTTAGTTCGTAAATTTGGGTGTGCTACATTCATATTAAAGACATATTTAAAAAACATGATTCAAAATAAAAGATGTTTTGGACACAAATTAAAAAAAAAGAGAGAGAAATTGCTAAATTTATCCCTAATTAATATTATCTCTCTTAATTAATACCTAACTAAAATTTTAATATTCACTTTAGTAAGTTTAATAAATGTAAGATCAAAGTAGAAGAAAGAGAGTAAAATTTTACTATAAAATTATAGAATATCATCTATTCTAAAATGGAAGGATTATATATGTAGGATCCAAGACCATCTTTATGGGACAGAGCAAGTAATATATATTTCCCCCGTCTATCTAGCTAATAGATCTGCACTTGGGAAGCAATTTTTAATTTTGCTCTACAAAAAAAAAAAGCTCCCATGACGATGACATTTGCACTGATGACATAATTTCGTCACCACAAAAACTTTTCAGCAATGAAAATCGTAGCGGTAAATGTACAAATGGTGGCAAAATATCAGATGGAAATGTGTTGTAGCTATAATAGTTTAAAGATGACATATTGTGGTTGTAAAATTTAGTAAAAAAAATTCCTTCGGAAGAATTTTTTTATCTTATTTTAATTGTATTACACTTATAGCGATGATGGGGAGTCATCGCTATAACGCCATATTGTTGTGACATTATCAATGAAAAATTGGGTAGTCTGATTTCCCATGCAAAAAATAAAATAAAATAAAATCGTCAACAATATTTGTAGTGATGATGACATTGTCACTGAAAATATTTATAGCGACGATAGGGTCACATGACTTGCACGTTATTTGTTAAAAGTCGTAGCTGAAAGTATTTGTAGCAATGATATATGTCATCACTATAAATATTATAATACCTACGTGAGGATTTTTTTTCCCTTGATTGTTCATTTCTTCTTCTCCTTTGTTCATCTCTCTCACATGACTCCGGCTACAATCGAGGTTGTTCTTATTAACTTTATTATCAATTTTGTTTCTCTTATTAATGTATTGTATTTATACCATAGTTCTTGTGTTTGATGTTATCTCTTGAAGATGAAATTTTAACCACTATGCTTGCTACCTCTGTGCTACACCCACATTTTGATTTGGAATTTTTTGAAAGTTGTTTTGTTATCATTTCTGTGCCACCCTGTGTTTCATTTGGAATTTTTTGAAAGTTATTTTGTGGTTGTTTTCTATTTTTTTATTGTTGTTTCCATTATTTTGTTGATTTGGAACTACTATGAATTTTTTTAGTGTAGTGATTGCCAGAGCTTCGCCGATCATTGATTTTTGTAAGAATTTGCTTCAAGATTATTGGTATAATTTAGTTTAATATTAGAAAATTATTTAAATTATATTAAAATGTTATATATGATATTTGATGTGTGTGTGTGTGTGTGATTTACAATTTGATTTTAAGCGTCGAATAATATGGTTGTAATTATATAAATTGAAGGTATGTAATTAATTTCTCAAGTTTTTATATATAGTTTAATTATATATATGTAAAATTTATAGTAAGCATATAAATTAAATAATATTTTGTAATTTATATCATTTTTTATATTGTGTGAGTAATTTATATATATGAATTGTGAGCATTTTTATATTTATATAGTCATTTTTTAGTTCTTATTTTATAATATGTTTTGAACATGTATATTAGTTAGTATATTGTGGCAATTGGGCCTTGCAGGTTGGGTTTGGGGCAGATTATATCAGGTCGGTTCATTCTTGGGCCATTTTCTTGTTTGGATCAGGGTTTGGTTCGAGTCATTGCATATCTGAGTTGTATTGGAGTAATTAGTTAACTGACAATAGTAGAAAAAAATAATTGACGTGGAAAATTAATTTTAAAGCATCATTCTTAGTAACTAAAAACTTAACTAGCATAGTTAATTTTATAAATAAAAGGTAAAGTTATACCTTTAAGGTGTTAATCATAGTTAATAAAAATATAATAAAGCATGTTTTGTATATATGTAATCAATCAAAAGAAACATAATACAATATAAACCAATAAAAAGAAAAAATAATACAAAATTCGTAAATAAAATGGATAGAAAATATAGTATTCCAAAATCCAAAATAAATAAGACTAAATGTAATATTTTGAGACAAAGATTGAAGTAGGGACTTTACAATTATCTTGCATCAAACATTAATTATTATTTGTTTCATTTTGAACCTTGTAAAAAAAATTTCTTACTTAATATTCAACTTAGGTTAATATGAATTTTAGTATCATTTAATACTTTATCTAGTTTATGGGTTATTTTTAAGCTTTTGAACAAGTTGTATTGAATAGAGCTCTGGTCCTTATAATTGCCTAACTATAACTACAATATTTTCTAAAAAACCACCTAAGTAATCTGCTTCAAGCTTATAACTATAAGATTTTAAATAATTTGAGTGTCCTTCTATGTATTAAAGATATTTTATATACATTATATATATATAAAACACCCATATATTAAATGAATTCACATACTAGATAAGACTAATAACAAGATATTAATTTTTATGAGCTTTGGAATATATAAGATCTCAAATAATTAGTTAATGATAATTTTTTATATAGAGTAGATGTCGATTGATAAAATTTGGATGTTATTATATAATCGACGGTTATATGACTTCTGGAATGGGACTCAATAGTTTCTAAGGATGGCTAGATAATGTGCTTATAATGGTGATGGATACATTCTTTGTTTGTGTAGGAAGTAAAATAAAAGAGTATGGTGATCATTCGATAATGTTGAACTCCATATATTGAAGAATGGTTTCATACAAGGGTATGACACATGAGTATACCATGGGGAAGATAAGTCGGAGCCTGTGCATACCACCGAGGTGGCAACATATTAGACGGCACATGCATTGAGCGATCTGTTAACTGCTGGAATGAGGTAAATCTTAATGGTAGTGATATTGATGTCCCTTTAGATGATAACTTTAGCAATATATTAGATTCGTATTATAACAAATTATTTTAGGAGATGGAGACTGAATAACAAATCTTAATGAGTTAATAAGTTTTTGTTGTTGAATTTTTTGGTGAAGTTGATGCAACATAAGGTATTGAACAAGTGGACTGACAAGTTATTTGATGGGATTATAAAATTGCTAAAAGAAGTATTTTCGGATGGAAATAAGTTGCCAGAATCACATTATGGGGAAAATAAGAAGATGAGAAAACTTTGCTTAGGGTATGAAGCAATTCATGTATGAAAGTATGATTGTGCTTTGTACTAAAAAAAATGCTAATCTAGATAGTTTTCATGTGTGTGGTACTTCTCGTTGGGTGGATAAAGCTACAACGATAAAGAAAGTTATGCATAAGGCTATGTGATACTTTCCTTTGACATCAAGGTTGAAAATGTTGTACGCTTGTAGACATATAGCTGAATACATGAGATGGCATTTAAAGGGGTGCTCAAGAGAACTGGGTCTATTACATCATGTAGTTGATGGTGAAGTATGGAAACATTTTGATACAATATATCCAAATTTTACGGTAAACCCTCGTAATGTAAAATTAGGGATGACATTAGATGGTTTTAATCTAGTTGGCATGAATTTTAAGTATAGTATATGGCTAGTTATGTTGACTATTTATAATTTACCTCTGTGGTCGTGCATGAAAGACCCATCCTTGATGCTGACTTTGTTGATTCTTAGTCCAAGTTCTCCTAAGATGAATATCAATGTGTTCTGTTGATAACTAGGGGATGAATTGAGCGATTTTCAGATATCAAGGGTTTTTATCCAAGATGCGATAACTAATAGGGTGTTTCAAATGTGTCTTGCATTACCCAAGACCATTAATGATTTTCCAGCAAGATCATATATGTCAGGGTGGTGTGGTCAAGGGCACTTAGCATGCCGGAATTGTAATAAGGAAACTCCATTAGCAAGGATAGGGAATAATATTGGTTATGTTGGTCATTTTTGGTTTCTTCCCACCAATAATTCATTAAAGAGAAATTAGTTGTTCAATGGTAAGGCAGATAAAAATGATCCTATTAGAAAATTATTGGCTAATGATATTTTAATAAAGTTGAGTCGTGTTGCTAACTATTTGTTAGGGAGACATCTTAATTGTGTGAAGAGGTAAAGAGGCATTTATAAGATTAATTAGAATACAAAGAGAGTCTTTTATGAATTTTAATATTGGTCATCAACATTGTTAAAACATAATTTTGATGTGATGTATGTGGAGAAAAATAAGTGTTCAAGTTTTTTGCAACAATAATTTGTGATGATGAGAAGTTGAAAGACACTGATAGTGCACAACATGATTTAGAAGATTTGAATATCCAAACATAGCTGCATTTATATTTTGAGGGAAATAAGCTGATGAAACTTGAGGCATCGTGTATTTTTTCATCTGATGATAGGAGAAAGTTTTTGAGGTTCTTCAAGGATATGAAGTTTCCTTATTTGGTTTTAAGAGATGCTAGTCTATTTGCATGTTGTAGTGAACACATGATTAAGATTAGCCGACATGGAAGTAACTTGGCTTATATTTAAAAGAAAGAGATTGTATATTGGTTTGAATCCAAGATAAAATATATTATCAGTAACAAATGAAATTGAGATAAAAAATTTCCACAATTTTAATAATCGATAAGCTTTTTCACACCTAATATATACAAATGTATCAGCTACGATAGAGTGGATTGCTTGAATGCATTGACAAATTATTTTCTTTATCTCTTTGTCTATTCAAAATAGTATCAACCTATCATGCATATGTGATTCATGTAGTTATATACTTAACTCAATATAGAGACTCCAACAAACGAACACAAAAAAATGGTATGCATGTCCCTAGAGTTGATACTACTTTTTATAGACAGTTGCAGGATAGTATAGAGTTGTCTTAATTTGATGATTATTATGTTGTATTGTCCAAGTGTAAATGGTTTAACATTGACCCTAGGAAGAATAGAATCAAATGGGATAACAACATCACAAGCATTTATATGAGGTTAAAATGGTACAAGAATGATCAGTATATATTGAGATATCAAGCAAAACAAGTTTGGTACATTGATGATCTATTTATTGGCTCAAACTAGAGGGTAATTTGGGAAGTTAATCACTGCCACATTTGGGATTTAAATGATGATGGTGAGGTTGATGTGGTGGATAAGGTTGATGGGGTTGAGTATGCTTATATTAACTTGAATATTGTGGTTCAAGATGTTGATAAGATGGAGACCATTGATGATTCAAAGGAAGACAATGACGATATTGGAGATGATGGCATATAACACGAGGGGTTGGGTTTTTTGGATTCTAATATGGATAGTTTGAAGACAATGAAAATAATTATAATGATGACTTTGATTATTGTTCTGATTAGTATGTACATTGTATTTAAATTTTTATTTGTTATCTTTGAACTCTATAACATTATTGTTATATATATATTGTATTATATCATGTTATTATATAATTTGTTATTGTAAGATATAGTTATGGGTGATGCAGATGTTAGACACCATGGGGGGATGGAGGTAGTGATCCCCCTTTAGGTCCTCATTGATTGCTAGATGAGTGTGAGTCATGTGATTATAGGCGTACTTAAAACTTGTTAATATTATTTTTTATCCTAGTAATATTAATTCCTAATATATTTATTATTGTAGCATCACCAATGAGACAGATGAAAAGGAGATAAAAAAGGGAAAGAACTCAATCTACACAGAGATTGACTTGCACATGGAAAGTGGCCATTCCCTATTACATTCTCCATGGTTGATGACACATTCCATGTTGTTGGGCAGCGTGGTGGTCAATTTAGTCAGTGCACTACTAATGTAACTAGCGATATCCCACCATGTTATAAGTATTGGGCAGAGGTCCATGAGCAAGATAATGCCTAAAATTAAGGTAATAATCATATATTTTAAGTTTATGTACATATTATGTAATTTTAAAAAGTATTTACATTCGATTTTATTGTGCAACAATACTTTGACTTTGAGGAGTGGAGATGAAGTGATTTATGGAATGTGGTTAGAGGTCTACTCCATTTTTTACAAGACACCTACTAAAATAGAAAAAAATAAGATCAAGAGAAAGTGAATTAAGGAAAATAATTGAAAGCTTGATGATTTTGATTAGGGAACATAGTTAAAATGCATTGACTTCTGGTCTTCTAATGAGACGAATGTATTTTTTTTATTCAATTTGTAGTTCTTGAGTAATATTATGATGTAATATAAATTTCACTTCAATTGTTACAAACACGATTAGAGAATAAAATGATTAATAGGTCAAATTTAGTTGATATAAGTCTTCATGGTTCAAGATTAATTTCCATATACCCGTATGAAAAGGTATAAAATAACATATGCTGATTGATAATCACTTGTTATAATAATATTACTAACTTCTTGTTTTTACACAAATGAAAGGCTAATCCACAAACCTAATAATTGCTATAAGAGATTGATACTTATAAAGTTTTTACACTAGAAATGGAGAGTATTTTTTTATGGGTTCAAGAAAGCATTACGTAGGAATTTTAATTTGATGTTGTACATTACTATTTTATAAATTATTTACATTTCTAATGCTTAAATTTGTGTTTGTAGGAAGAAATGGTTATGCATCGTGAGTTGGCATCACAAATTCAAGCAAAGGAGGTGAGTTCGAGCAATGATCCACAACCAGTTAATGAGACTGTAATAGTGGGGGAAGAATTTGGTCAGTGCTGAGGCTTTAAGTGAGGATTTGGACACATAGTTTCATGCTCTTCTTCTTTCGGTGCATCTATTGCAAGTTATGCTCTATGAGTTTTTTTAATACCTCCTAATCTATTGTTGCCTAGCTTGACCAAGAATTGATGAGATATTGGGGTTGCTCCAAAGTTATGATATCATAATGGATCATATGGATGGGCGCATTGATAGTATAATGCATTACATCCCTAGACACCATCCTCCTCAACCTTTGGGAATGAAAGATTGACGACGATGACGGCGATGATGATGATATATATGGTGGATTAGATTAGGTATATTTTTCAATATCTAAAACATTTGGAGATAAGATGACTTTTTTAAATAATTAAAATATTTGGTAGACTCAAATTTGACACATTATAGTTATGCGTTAATATTATTTTAATTATAAATATCTCTCTCTATATATGTTTTAATAGACACACACATACATATTTGAATGTTTATATATAAAAAATATTTCAATAAAAAAAATAAGTTAAATGTGTCTTCGCTTTACCCATGTATATCATTGACATGTTGTCGCTATAAGTTTATATTTTTTTTAAAAAAAAAAAACAAATGCCTAAAATGGGTTGATGCAAAAAATACTTTAAGCAATGTTTCAAAATGTTAGAAATAACAGTTGAAAATTTTAAAAATTAACGTAGCAAGAAATCTTTTCGCGACCACATGTCGCCATAATTCACTAATTTTGTAAAAAGCAAAAGTAAATTTCAAAAAAGCTGTTGCTATATCCATGTATGGTGACGTCGCTGAAAATGTGATGGTGACGAGTGACGACATACTTGTATGTCGTATAAGAAGTTTTTAGGCATGAATTTGTGGCAATGATTTTTTGGCGATGACATGTCTTTGCTAAATTGTTATGGTGACTATTTTCTTGGTTCAATGTTGAAATAAGCCACCACAACATATATTTTTCTTGCAGGGTGAATTTTATTTGCTCCCAATTATGACTTTGTACCGATGGGGTTGTTGACAAGTCTAGTGAGCTTGACCCAATTTGTTAAGATTTTAAGTTGATTTGTTTGTTTAGTAAAATAAATTAAATTCAAGTCATATTTTTATGTTTACTTATTAAATGAGCCAATCTTGACACAAGAAAGATTTGCCTTATTCGTTCGTGAATTGACTCGAATTTGGCTCTTTTAAAAGCTTAACTCATTTGTTAATTGATTGAAATTGTATAAAACTTATTTAATAAATGAGACAAATAATTAAATGAATTAATTTAGTTTATATAACTTTCAAATAATATGAACAGTTAAACAATTTAAGTCATAAATTGAATAATAATAAACGAGTTCAAGTGATCGTTATCCAGCCTCACTCGTTAGGCTCGTTTAGAATTGAGCTGAGTGAGGGGTTTTCTGTTCGATGTGATTTGTTAACTGCCCTATGCATGAGTCATACCATAGTAAGGCTACCTGTTAAGTGTTGAGTATTTGTTTGTCCACGTAAAATCACCTTTGTAGAAAGTGTTGATTTATCAAATCACATTGTATACATGACTACACGATATACATTTACCTACTATAACAATTTTTATGCAGTACAAATTCATACCAAATTCCATGTACATATCGTTCCTCTCTCTCTCTCTCTCTGTGTTATTTACCATGTGTGTGGTGTGGATAATTAGATGCCAGTATTTCTGTGGGATGATTTAACAACTCAGTTCGAAGTTTGCACTAGAAATTGCAAAATCTTGGAAGTGACTAATAAAGTTTTTGCTGTACATATATTTTGATCAACAGTCTTAACTAGTGCAAATAAATAAATAAATAAATAAAATGAAGAAGCAGAAGAAGATAAAGGATATGTTTGGTCAAATAATTGAGTTCCGATCAGACGTGTAACATCACCCACCGGCCGTTTGTTGTAGGACAGTTGCAGGGTTTTAGAGACCAAAAATGACATGTAAGGAGGGATTTGCTGCAATCTACAAGCTTTAATTTGAGTTATGTAATTAAGATTTTGGACAAATTAACATGGTGGAGGAAGGCATAATATGTATATGCATATACTTTATCCAGCCTTAAGTCAGAAACCCAAAAGAGAGAGAGAGAGGGAGAGAAATGGCTGTGGGCCTGTTGTTAGTTGGATGATCCAGTAGGCCATAATTTTGCTTGGGGCTTGGGAACCGATCATCTTCTTTCCCCGTACGTGCATGTGGGAACAAAATGTTTGTTATGCATATGCTGTTTATAATGCCAAAATCATAGTTATTCTTCTAATCATGCCGAAAGGATTAGTATTATAATTATTACGGAATGTCCTGCTCTTTTTAAAATATTATTTTCTCCAAAACTTAATAAATAATTATTAAGCAATCATTGCCCTCATAATTCTTCAAAGCATCTACGGGAAAAAAACGGTAGTTATATATGAAAGAAATGCCAACGTTTCTGCCAATAAATTGATCTTATGATCTCTTCTTTTGGCTGGAGCTCTTGGCACTATTTGGCTCTGCTGGATTCATTTGCGATTGCATAACTCTTAGCATGCACCGTCTTATGAATCATGTTGTGGCCTATCTTAATAATATAATAACGATAGATTAAGGTTTTATGAGATCTGTTGGTATTGCCATATTTTTTTAAAAGCTGCAACATCACTGTATTTGTATGCATATCCTCTTTAATTACAAGCTGATTTATTATTATTATTATTATTATTATTATTATTATTATTATTATTATCATATATTTTATCCATTAGGTAAATATAGTATTGTTTTTCTTTTTTATCTACCAAAATATTGTATTTCACTTGTCTCATTGATATAAAGTTAATTGGTTATTTTTTTTAATATGGCCTCGTTTAATTTAAATTAAACTGTAAGGGCTTGTTTGGTATGGGACGAATTGGGGTGGAAAAAATTCCATCATATTTTATATCATTTATATTAAGTATTTAATAATAATAAATATATTTTTTTCTAAAACGTCCATTTTAGATCAAATTAAGATCTAAAATGGGTATTCATTAGAATAAAAATATTTAATTTTAACTAGATTATACAAGATATATAAAATATGGGGATAATTTTTCTATCCCTATTACCCCCTAACCAAACAAGCACTAAATCCTCATTATCCAAGCACTCCAATTATATTATCATGTATCAACTAAGGGTATAATAATAATAAAATTAAGTAAATCTATAATTTTAATTTCTAATTACATTGATTGATGCTACTTAAATTGTGTGAAGAAAATTCAAGCATCAACACAGTATATCACTATTCTCTATGCTCCTAATTCATTACAACCATAATCAATTGCCCTAACTCACAACTACTTGAAGGACTCACCTAACGTTATAGGTCAATCACTTTTTATTTTGATATTGACAAACCATTTTTGGCATTTAACTCGTTCACTTCATATGCTAAGCTCGTATTAGTTGATTTTGTCATAATAACATAAAGAATGAGACTAGCTTAATCGATAACAAGAGCCAATACTCAAGATCATATTGGTTCATTTAAGGTATGTTCATGTTGTGTTGTCGTAGACACTTCAAATTAAATCCTAAACATACAAGCATGTAGTAAGCAATGAGTAGGGGCCCATCCTACAAAGAATGTAATTTAATCCATAAATTTTTATTATCAAATTTATTTTTCCGTTGTCGAATTATGAAAAACTAATTAATAATAATGATAAGAAGAAGCTAACAATTAATAGAATAATTGAATAACAATAATGAAGTAATAAGGGTAAGAAAACATATTGAATATAAGGATATCAAATGATCATTGAATAATATGCCCATATAGTATTTTTTTTTATATTGTCCTAAAGAAGCTCACATATGTCTGCTTCCTAGAATCTCCTTAGGAAAATAAACCAATATCTTCTTATGATTTATCATTTAACCAATTAATAACCTAGGATCATATCTCTAAATTTAATTAATGGCTGCATGAATGACTAAGGAGAGGCTAACTAGATCCATAATTACAGTCTGATCAATTTATCTAGTTCTAAAGATTAACAAAATAGATTAAATTAGTATCTTAATTTAAAAATTAACCAACCTATTTGCTACTTTTAGATGTATAAGTTAATAATTATAGACTAACTATACTAAAAATTAATATAACCTAGTGATCAAGCTAGATAATAAAATCCTAATATTAAATCATTGATCATTAAAATTGGTTTAATAATCTAACCATAAATATTCACAACAATTAAATCCAATTTATATATCATGATTAATTATCTCATTGCTTTCAAATATCCTCTTTCCTCATACTAACCTAGTCTAACATATTAATAAAATAGAAAATGCAAGATCATAATACATAAAAATCATAACTTTAATTATAATTTATGAACGAAGTAAAAATGATTGAATTAAATTGCACAAAACCACAAAACTCAAATGAATAAACAAAGATGAGAATTGCATTAAATAAAATAAAAACATGAAATAATTGAGCAAAAAAAAAGGAAAGAAATACTTAGGAGATTGTGGCAACACAACCACATAATGATCTTCAATCCTTCGATTACAACACAATTAATTAATGAATTGAATCTAACACAAGAGCCCTAATGTCTTGAAAACAATGAAAATGAAGTCAAAAGACTGACGATAGTCTCTCAATCCTTTTACTCAACCTAAGATATGTCACATCTATAGGTAGAATGCTATGCAAAACAAATATAAAACTTACCAAAAATACAGTCCATATTATGGCCATAAAGTTATGCACATGACATGAGTTAATGAAACAAATGGAAAGGAAAACCAAGAAATATGGTATGTATTTCCATAAATACCGCCCCCCATATTTCTTGCTCCTTCATTGCCTTATCTTGATTTTCTTACACATGAATTTTATTTTAGAGTCTTTCATGATGGTGTGCCCAAATCCTTTTGACTCCAAATTTCACTCCTCCTTTTGTGATTTTTTTTGTCGTCTCTTTGCCTAAATGTCCTTGATTTTAAATTTTCTCGCAAAACTAAGCCAATAGAGAAAACTTTGGAAAAAGGATAAAATGTTCATAACAAATATAGAAAATAGTGTCAAGGTACATCAAATAGTAACATAAAATATGCACCTATTAAATGCCCCATACTTGAATTGGCTTGTCCTCAAGCAACACAAACACAAAAAAATATGAGAAGTCCTAATTATCAAGCAACATAGGATCCCCCTTCAAATAGATAATAAGAGGTAATCAATATTTAGCACACTAAATGCACATGTTTCATCGGGAATCAAATTAGTGAAAAGTAAACTTGCATAAAATAATTTTCAAACTCATTTTAGGTCATATGTACGAAATGCCCAAGTCATTGTCCTAAGCTAAATTCTGAATCATCAACATGAACAAATATGAAGAATCAGGCCAATAGATCCTCATTTTCGGGGTATAGGAGGACTCTACTCTCATATGTCTCAGATTTGTGTTTACTCTAAAAAATTATGCCAATGATAATGATTGCCCATAGTCTTTTCACTCTTCTATAGTCTCCATTTCTTATAAAGCAAAGCATGTGAAAATCAAGATGACTATTATTTGGTTGTAATGGGGCTAGGGTTGAAGGTAGGATAAGTTCTAGGATTATAGTGCAATGTCTATCACTATTAAAGTGCATAACTTCCACAATTTCTACTCTTTATGATTTTAAAACTCCACCTTTTCTTAAATAAAATTTCTACTTCCAACCATCACCTCTTATACTACCAGCAACTACTATAATGCTAGAATTATTTTCTTTTCCCTGTCTCTCTTATTTAACTTGACCCATACTTCACTGAGTAGGTGTGGTTTACTCTTTATCCTACCCAAAACAAGGACTTGGTGGTTGTATGAGCCACCCATTGCTTTCCGCAATGGTATATCAAGTGATTTTTTTCATTATTTTTTTTTTCTAATCTAATACAACTCACTACTCACCAAACAACATCAATACACATTTGCTGTTAGAGATTGAACCACATCAATAGATTATTACCAATTTTTGCTTCATTAGCCATAAACTAAGGGGCGAGATGGGTTACAAATAATCAGCTATGTATGCAGGTTAAATATCAATAAAAATAACTTTAAAAGCTCAACAAGGTTATACAAAGGAAATATTGTAACTGGTAGACTATTTGGCTAAGTAGTTAGCAATAAGAGAATAGTGTCTTTATCATCTATATGTATGCAATAGTTTCATGTAGCTTTGAAGAGAATAATAGCAATTTCTAGTTTCACACACCATAGGAGAATAAAACGTAAGAATGAAAAGTATATTGGATAAAAATTATGTTTATCATTAAGGCTCAAAAGCTCACCAATTTTTTTATTCTATTAGGCCTAATATTCTTTTCTCCTATAACGACTATCAAATTTTCATGTTCAAGTTCTTTGGTAGTGAGATGCAACCAAAACATTACATTTATTGTTTTCTCTTTTCCAAAAGCGTGTTGTTTAAAAAGAATTTAGTCCTGACTACTCATGCACATTAAGACCATCAATTATAAATTTCTTTCATTGTCAATTTCTAAGGTGTCATCTCTTATATTTTTGATTCCTTTGTTTTTTTTTGTTTCCTTTGCTTTTATTTCAAATAAAAATATAATAATGACACTTAAAGAAGAAAAAAAATGTAAATGGATCTCAAAAAGAACAAAAGAAATGCAAGATCCACTTAAAAAGAAACAAAAGAATATAATGTAATAAAAAAGTAAAGTGATAAAAATTGACAAAAATAAACAAAATGAGGATGGTGCCTCCTCATGCTTACAAGTCCTTAATGAATGGACCGTGGAGATACAAATAAGAGGAATAGAAAGAGAAATTCTCACATGGAATGAGGATGAAGGGGACCACGAGAGTCGAAATCAATATCACACTTCAAAATCCTGAAATCGACAATCTTCATAAAATGGTTTGAGTTATTGCCCATAGAATTTTCATGTTTGGCATACCTTATAACTTTTGAGATAATAATTTAATGATATTAGGTCACTAGCAATGATGACAATAAGAGTCTAATTTTCACTTAAAAATGAATACTTTGGATGACTCGATAAGGGCTTTAATTCTACTTTTGGATCTTTTTCTATAGAGGTTAGGGGTTTTCTATAATAATAGGCAATTTAACACCCCTATGTTAGTAAGATATGCTTATAAAGTAGAGACATGCTTCTCTATTTCCCTATCTAATATAAATTTTCCATTTAACTTCTCATAAGAGTCAATTTCTATTTGCTTTATAAGAGTAACTTCTAATAGATAATCACTTATTAATTTATAAACTTGTTAGGAAAAAAAGTTTCAATCACATCCACCATAGAAGTAATTTCATAATCACCTGTATATATCATGGGGTCATAAATACTAAAACAAAATGTTTAACCATCAAATTCTATAGTAAGAACCCCATCACACACATCTGTTTTAGTTTGAGAGGTTTTTAGAAATGATCATAACTAATTGATTGGGCGGCAACCCATATACCACCTAAAAAAGAATATTTATTATTTGATCCATATCCTAACATAAGAATACCAATCGTAGCACTACTTGAAATGGCGATCCATAAAAAACCACCAATACTTAGATTAGCTAGAACAAGACGGTAACTAAAAGGAATTAATGAATAACTTAATAGAATTGATATGATTGCTATTAAAGGTTCTATAGTGAATAAGCTTGTATCTCCTCTAGATGGAAGAAGATTCCTAACTTAATAGGAGAAGGGTTATCGGATCCATCATCTTACATATCTAAAACATAAAAATTGACAAGGAAAATGAATTAGTCACCTTTGAGCTATTTTCACCACTAGAGAGAGAAATAAGATCCACTGGTTGAATGATTTGATGTATGCTTTTGGTAGCTAATGCTTTCAAGAGTGGATTCCTATTAGAGATGCATAAGAAGAAAAAAAAGTGAGTTGAAATTAGAAGAAGAGATAAATAAAAATATTAAAAAAAGATAATAGAAATAAGAATTTTCTAGTCCTCATAAATAACACCAAAATTTGGTGTATTGTCTTAGACACTAAATACATAAGCAAGTATTAATTAGTGAGTAGGGGTCGGTGTAACACCCCTAAAATTTACCACTGAAAATTTTTGTTTAATGATAAATATTAGACAAAAACAAGTGGGCAATACTGTAAATTCTGAGGGTATTACCGCCACACTCAGTACTAAACCGATTCACTCCTATCGTTCTAGTACTAAGTGCTAAGGTTAAAAAGGATTAACATCAAATACAAGTCAATAATAAAAACAAAAGTCATTAATAAAACAATGAGAGTCCATGAGAGGACTACCTCATAGTCATACATATATCATAGTGCGCTTTAGAATTACAGCCTAGAGAATAAGTGACAAGAGTTTTTCAAAACATAAAATACTGTAAAACATCACATACTAGAATAAAATGAAACATGGTTAAATAAGAGGTAAAAACAGAGTCCGACCGAGTCGCTCTCGATCCCCAAGTCAGGTCTAGGCTCAATGCTCAGCCCCGCCTGATGCCTCATAGGTGTCGTAGGCATCGAAGATGCCGACCCCTACCTACACAAACTCAGATGAGTCTTCTGCTCGTGAGAATGAGCAACAGCCATGAAACGGGTGATTAGTACGCTACGTATTGAGTAAGGTAACCATGTGCTAAGGCCAAACATACAAAACATATAACATAGCATACATGGAATAATCACATAAGCAACATGTGATAATACAGATGATGAAGGCCGGTTATGGTCTGGGTTGACTTATTCTTTAGATCTCTGGTAAATATAGTCGATTCACATCATAGTCTTTATTTATCTATGTGAGTGCGGGAACCCCACTATTATAGCCGGTGGGCAGGTCATGCAAGGCAAAATGCTCCTGGCCACTATTATTCGCTGGTGGACTGGTTATGCAGGACAAAACGCTCCTAACCACTATTATTTGTTGGTGGACCGGTCTGGCCCAGACTCACATAGTGTTTCACTGTAATTACTTTGTGTCTTTCCTATGTCTTATCATCATTATGTTTGGTTTGTTGAGTACGGAAACCCCCACTATTATAGCCGGTGGAATAGTCATGTAGGGCAAAATACGCTTGGCTACTATTATTTGCTGGTGGACCGGTCATGCAGGGCACCCCGGCTCCTGGCCACTATTATTCGTTGGTGGATCGGTCTAGACCCAGCTCAATAATCTTTCTCTTTAAATGGATAGTATCTAATTCGTATCTTATTCGATAATTATTTCACCCTTGAGATGCATGTCAACTACCTTCTACTTCTATTCTCCCAAGGGGGCCCGTCCCATATCTTGAGACTCCTGCGCCCCTTATCACGCCCTGACATCCATTTCCCCTTACACTTAAACATAATGAAAAATCCAACTCCTACGGGTGTGGGTTAGGCCCAACACCTCATGACATCAACTCCACCTACTATCACCCTCTAGGGTTTTCCTTTGAAAACCCTAATTGGATCGATGTGGCCCAACTCTCTCTCACTTACACTACCATTATTTCGTTTATCGCCCATACCTTGTCCCATTTAGATCCAACCCCTTGACTCCACATGTGACTTAAAAATCCTATTTGGACACTTCAACCCTAGTACCTTTCTTCTCCCACAACTAACCTCTCTTTTTCACCCAATATCTCTTCTCTCCCATATCACCCATCCTCACTCCTTATAAAATAAATTCCCACTCTTAACCTGTACTCCACTCTCCCTTAATCATTTTTTTTACTTCCACATTTTTTAGATTACTACTTCCTCTCGAAACCCTAATCGGGTCCCTTATACACCCTTGCACCAACCTACATACTATTTTTCACCCCAAGTCTCCAATCACTCCACAACTCTCCCCTTAGCTTATTTACACCCTAAAATAAATTTTCTCACATAAAGATCATCCCCATGCAAGTTTTATCCACCCCATGCAAACTCTCGAAGTCCCCATGCAAACCCTAGAATCCCCATTCAAGGTTCCCATCTCTCATTCATTTTGGTCATTTCTTTCTCTTTATTTTCCTCTCATGGATCATGAGGTATTTTGGTCAACCTCATATCCCCCTTAGTGAACTCACTTCCCATTTTCTTTATTTTAATCCTTTCATTCCCATATCATATTATCAATTATCCTAGCATGCATGTCCTAGAGATTCGTATCATATCACATCATAATCACCATATATACGTATCACACTCATGCCATAAGGAACACATAAACATACCTCAACTCCAAGCTGCGCTACACATAAGACAAGTTAATGACAATCATACGATACACGACATAGCATGATATATAACATTCAAGGCATACAAGTCACACAACACACATGGGCCTTAGCTACATCCTTACCTAAAATAACACTGGGCTTGGAGCACACTCCTACTCCTCCTTAAGGTTTTGGCTTGATTCACCTATAAGAGGAAAAACTAAGGATTAATCTCCCTCTAATCAAAAGTACTATTATTCCTTATTTTAGTCTAAGATTAGGGTTATTATTATTAAAGGGAGCATTACACGTGAAAACTAGAGTTTTTATCTTCAAGTTAGCCTACTAGATATTACTAGTCAAATTATATTTATTTTAATATTTATAGCTATATTTACATCATCAAACCTAGTAGCTTTATTTCTTGTAATACTAGTACTAATACTATTTATTGCGTACGGCGGTTGGTGCGGTGTTGGGAGGTGGAGAAGGGGGAGGAAGAGGGAGGCAGGGAGAGATGGAGGTATGGGGAGGTAGGGTGGAGTCCCCTGGTTGTTTTGGAGGGTGGAGGAGATGCTGGTTGTGTCGGGATTGGCGGCAGATGACGGCGCGAGGGGCGGTGCAGGGTTGGTGATGGCTGATCGGGTTGGCAACTTTACACGGCTGGGGCGACTTGTGCATGGAAATATAGGGGAGGATGGTGGCTCAGTTTTGTATAGGGAGGTGCGGGAAAGGTTTTGGTGGTGGCTTTTGCAGCAGCGGTTGTTGACGGCGGCGGAACAAGGAACTGTTTGGGCGGCGATGAGCGGTTGGGGTTTTTGGGTTGTGAAAAGGAAGCTCGGTTATGGCTGCCCATGGGGGGTATTTATAGGCTAATTTAGGGGGGAAATGATGAAGGGAGAATAAGACAATCAGGGGCAGGTGAGGCAGGTCGCCGACTGGCGGTGACAGGCAACACATGCTTTGTGAAATTGTAGGGTACGTTTGGATTGGAGTGGGGGAAAAAGGAAGGGATGGTAGCACGCGTGAGGAGAAAGGACGGGTAGGTTGGGTCAAAAGTGGAAAGAAAATGACGGGGGTGGCAGGGAAGGACAGCCAACCGCGTGAGGAAGAAAGAGACAAGGACAAGGGTGGCAGGGAAGGACAATTGGCCGCGTGAGGACGAAGGAGACAGGGACGGGGGTGGACCAGATGGTCTAGGGGAAAGAAAGAAAAAGACAAGAAAGTGGTTCGGCCAGGAGAAACGGGCGAAGGAGTAGAGGCTGGCGCGGGCCTGGCCGCGTAGGATGGGGAAGGGAGGAGAGTTTGGGTCATGGGCTGGCCCAAACCGAGGAGGAGGAGAAAAAAAGGAAAAGGAAGGAGAAAAAGGATAAAATAGATGGGTTGAGATATTTGGTCTTTATTTATTTATTTTACATATTTAAAATTAATAATAATTTTTATAAGAATAATAATTAAATTCCTTTTTAAATTAATTGGGCTATTTTGGGTAAGTTTACCTTAACTTCCATGTTAATTAATAAAATGTCCAAATTTTCTTAAATATTTTTATTATTATTTTCTCCTCATTTTGCCTTAATTAATTCCATTTAGTTTTTAGTAAGATAATTTATTTACTTAATTTTCCTAATAAATCCGTATTTTGCCATAATTCTTTAATTAGGATTTTGGGGTATTTCAGTCGATCCCACAAAGATTGTAATTTAACCAAAAAATTTCTATTATCAAAGTAGGTCTTTAGTTGTCGAATTATTAAAAAAGAAGTAATAATAATGAAAATAAGAAGATAATAATTAATAGAATAATCGAATAATAGATATGCTATAACAGGGATTAGAGTACATAGTTAGCATAGGGATATCAATCAATCATCAAATAATATGGCCATGTAGTATTTTTTTTTATGTTATCCTATAGAAGCTCATACATGTCTTCTTCCTATCATCCCATTATACAAATGAACTAAGGTTTGCTTATGATTTATTATCTAACCAATTAATAATGTAGGACAACATCTCTAGATTCAATTAATGGCAGCATTAATGACTAAGGAGTAGTTAAATAGAACTATAATTATAGTATGATTGAATTATATAGTTCTAAAGATTAATAAACTAGATTAAATTAATATCCTTTTTTTTAGAAATTAACTAATCTATTTGCTTGTTACATATGTAAATGTTAACAATTACGGATTAAGTATACTATTCATTTGATTGACAATCAAATTAACCGGGTGATCAAGCTAGATAATAAAGTCCTAATCGTGGATCATCGATCATTAAAATAAATTTATTAATCTAAAAATAAATATACATAACAATTAAATCCAGTTTACATCTCACGATTAATAATCCTGTTGTTTTCACATATCCTAATCTAGCCTAAATTGCTCTTGATTTCATATTTTATTGTAATTAGAGAAAACTCAAGGAAATGAGTAAAATTTTCATAACAAATATAGAAAGTTTGGTCAAGCTACATCAAATAATATCATAAAATATGCACCTATCAGCTCTCTCTACCTAAATTTTGTTGATATAAGTTTATCCAATCGATTCTAATTATAATAATAATAATTAATAATAATATTATTATACTATTATTGTTGTAACGATACTATTTTTATTCCTATGATTACCATTTTTATCATCACTATAGTTATTGTAATTATTATTATTATTAAATTTATAATATTTTTGTTGTTATCAAAGATTTAATTATCATGCTTGCTTTGAAAATGAGGTGAGGAGAAAATATCCTTTATGCCTTAGGTTTACTTTTGTAATTTGTGTCGTAATGATGAACACTAGGGAACATATTTTGATAGCTTTAAAAATAAGTTCAAAAATGATTTTTATGCATATGCACACTTGTTTGGAATCTATCAAAATATTGAAATATCTGAATTGCTCTATTCTTTCCCACATACTTTGAAGTAGAATGAAACTTAAAGTCGAATTTATATCAATTGATTTTCCTTATGAGATATATTCAAAAATATAGCATAAACTTTATAAATACTATTTTTGGATGAAAAATACATTCTTAAAAATTTTAAGAAGCCAAATATGTATATAAAAAACACGTAACACTCAACTTGAGCTCTATAGCTCAAGTTAAAGGTGTTTATGTTATTCAATATTCGATTAATTGATCTTAAAATAAAAATTAAAATACTGATATGTCATTTTATTCTAAATTAAATAACCTATCCTATCAATAAAAAGTTAAATAAATTGGATAACTGATTTGATAAATAGAAATAATATCTGACATGATAAATTACATACATATATATTCTAAAAATGTTCACTTTTTGTAATATTTTATTGTATATAGTCATGTGTGTGTATGTATAGTTTAAAAATATAGTGTTAAATATTTAAGTATTATCAAAATTTTAGCATTAAGTACTTTAATTCTGAAAAAAAAAATCAATTCAATATTTCTCATTTGCGACTTATTTGAAGGTTTCGGATATCCGATGGATTGTTTTTTATCTGATCCAAAATTTTGGATATATGAAGTGTCGTGTATTTACTTTTTCCCTAAATATTCAATCTTTCAAATATCTGAAGCTCTTTTATTGTATATTTGAATATCCGTAGCTTCTGATATCTGATCATCAAATATTTAAAACTTTTTACCAGATATCCATTACCATGAATACCTCTAACTCAATTCATTATTTTTTTCTTGTTTAGTTGTGTAATTTAGAGAAGAAGGCAAATAGGTCAAGCCAATTGGGTTTGGATTTCAAAGATCGAGAGGAAGAAGCAGCTTGGAGTGGGCAGCAATGACATAAGGAGACTAAATGTATCGAGATGGAGTACGCAAATGGTTTCTCATGAAGCCGATTTTATGGAATGTTAGGGGACTAAGTAAAAAATGAAGAGGAGTATGTTGAAGAAGAAGGTTAAAAATATGGGACGAGACTTTTTTTTCTGTCTAAGAGAGTAAACTATAGTCTCTAGATAACAAAATTAGTGAAGCGTTTGGAATAATGAGGAAGTTCACTAGGTGATGAGTCCAGTGGAAGGTATACCTAGTGATCTCCTCCTCGGCTAGAAAAAAATATCTTTCAAGCTGAAAGGATCATCGATTAACCGACATTAGCTAGAAGTTACTTGTAAATAAGCTGATGGCGTTTGTTGTTGCATTGTTAACATTTAGGAAGAAATATTATACTTCATAGCAACAAAATATGTCCCCAGAATAGTGATCAAAGACTTCAATGAAATACTTGTACAAGAAGATAGAAGAAGTCACTAGTTTAACCAATGTCATGTAAAAAAATTCAAAGACTTTATTAAACATAATGAACTACTGTAAATCTAAGGTTGTAGATGATTTACATTGTTTAGGGGAGGCACCATAAGCAAGCTTGACAACTGCCTCAAAAACCCTAAATGGCTAAGGAAAATTTCATCCCTGGCCTTTAATGTTAAAGAAAGGGTGATCTCTAATCACTACCTACTATAGCATCATGATGAAGAAATGAATTGGGGAAAAAATCCTTTTTGCTTCTAAAATTGCTAGATCGACCATCCACAATGTTTTTCCACCATCGCTAGAGCTTGGAAGAATAAGGAAAACAACATGTCCTTTAACTAGAAACTCAAAGAGGTTAAAGGAGATCTAAAAGTATAGAACAAGGAAGTGTTTGGGGATACTTTCACGAAAAATCTGCTAGCCAAAAGAAGACTTACACAATACGAATGCCACCACAACACAAAAGGGGTTAACCAAACAGGACCAAGTCATGCAAAGAGAGACACAAGCCAAATTAAATTTATAGATGAGAAGACGAGAAGTTTATTGGGACCAACAATCTAAGGTCCAATGGATCCAAGACAAAGACAAAAACTCCAGATTCTTTCACCTCTAAGCTACTTCTAAAAAAATAATCAACAACATTGAGGGAGTCGAGATCAAAGAAAAACTCTTAGATGATCAAGTGGTAATTAAGGAAAGAATCAAAGAGTACTGAATTGCACTTTTCACAGAAGATTGGCATCAAATAGCCATATTTGAAGGACTCCATTTTGATAAGATAACTAATGAATAAGCATCAGGATTGGGTTTCCCTATAAGTGAAGAGGAGATTCATACAACAGTAATGTCATCGACAAACAATAAAGCTCCAGGTTTAGATGGATTTAACTTCACCTTCATCAAGAAATGTCACATTTGATCAGACAATTGAAGACTATTATTTATTTATGAAAAAAAAAACTACCAAAAGGTTGTAATACAACTTTCATAAAACTCATTCCTAAGACAACGACTAGCTCCGATAATCTTAAGAACTATAGACCAATCACCATGGTTGGTTGCGATTTTGAATGGTATTGAGCTTTATTATAGGTGTTAACCAATCAACATTCATCAAAGGGAGGAAAATACTAGATGGTATTATTATAGCCAATACGCTAATTGATTCATGAAATGGAGCCAAAAGCTAAGCCGTATTTTCATAATTGATTTCCACAAAGCCTTTGACAGTGTTTCACGGGATTTCTTGTTGTGGACAATGGAGAAGATGGGGTTCGATATTGTGGAGGAGTAGAATAAAAACTTTTATTGAAACTATAAGAGCCTTAGTCATTGTAAATAGCAGCCCTTCTAAGACTTTCAACCTTGAGAAATAATTAAGGCAAGGGGACCCATTATCTCCACTCCTCTTCTCCATTGCATCAGAAGTGCATAATAGGTGCCTACACCAGGCAACAAATGCTAGCCTTTGTAAAGGGATCAAATTCAAATCGAGAAGATATTGAGCGTCAAACCTATAGTATGTAGGCAACACAATCATCATATGTGAAGATAATAGACACTCACTTAAAAATATTAAGGGAATCCTTACTGCATTTTACCATGCCTCGAGCCTAAAGGTGATTTACCACAAATCAACCCTAGTTGGTATAAATATGGATGAGGTCATATTGAAAGGGATGTTAGGCGAATGAGATTTTAGGTGACACAAATCCCAATAATATACCTTGGAATTCCATTAAGGGAACTAGACTACAATACCAAGCTCAAGAAAATGGTAATTGATCGGATGAAAATCAAGCTTTTAGCTTGGAAAAGTAAAATGATGAATATTAGAGGGAGATGAGTTCTTTTGAAAATGTTATTAGAAAATATCCCAATCTATCATCTCTTCTTGTTTCTCCTTCCCAATTTTGTAGAAGAGGAGATGATAATGATCCAAAGGAAATTCCTTTGGGGTTCCTCTTTTAATGGATGAACAATAGTAGCCCTAGATAAATGGAGTATGATTCAATAAAAGTGACATAGAGGCAGATTGGGAGTGGGGCACCTCCTCGAGAAAAATTACTCATTAATTTTTAAATGGGCATGACATTTCTTACAACCTGGTAATGAGATGTGGAAAAGTGTCATCTAAGAAAAAATACTCCTATAGTCCGTTTGACAGTATGGATTACTAGAATATTTCTATAGTAAGAGGAATATGGAAGGATATATACAAATTCATTCGGACTGATGAAAAAAATTGATAACTTGGAAAGGAATTTGAAAATGGGTAGGTATGGGTGATTAAACTAGGTTCTAGTAGGATACTGTAGTCTATCACTCACCTATGAAAGTCTAATTCCTACTCTTATTTACACTGTCATAAAATGCCAATGACCTAGTTGGTTAGATGGGTGTTTAGGATGAAATGAACTTGAATTGGTACCTTCAAAGGAGATGAAGATTTTTTGCCTAGGAAGAAAGGTTAGAAGCATAACTTCTGCTCCTTATTATTGATTTTGTTCCATATGCGGGATCCTTGGACAAATTTATTTGGAAATATGATGATGGTGGCAGGTTTTTAGCAAAATTAGTTTACCTTCTTCTTAGGATCATTGAATCTCCACCTTCCTCAATCTAGGTTAGTAACCTGTGGAAAATATTGGTTCCTCCTAGAATTGAGATTTTCTTGTGGCTCATTATGTTGGAAGAGGTATATTCTAGGGATTTTATTTTGATAATGAATAGGGAGTTTGTAGTGGATGGGACATGTGTGATGTGTTATATTTTATGGAAAGTTTTAGACACTTATTTATTCATTGCAACTTTGTGCATGGTATTTGGACTTATTAGTTTGCTTTATGGAATTTCCATTGAGATTTCCCCTCCAATCTCTTGGATGCTTTCTCTCAGTGAAGGTGTCACTTCTTTGACGTATTTTTCAAAAAATTTGTCTTATAACCTTCTTCACCATCCTTTGAACCATTTGGAAGGAATGCAATGAATGAATCTTTAGCAACAAGACAAAGCTGCAGTGAAATTTGAAGACTATGGTTCTTCTTTGAATGAGTTGGTGGTTCAAGGCTTAGGAAAATAACATTCTTTACATTGCACATGAGATTTTTAGAGTACCTAATTTCCTTTTGTGGAAAATTAAACCCTTACAAAAATCCAGAGCAAAAGGTAAAGATGAAATAGAATAATCATACTCTACTCACGATGCCTTGAAATGGAACATGGATGGGTCGGTTAATGGGGGTTCTCAAAAGGAAATAGTTAAAGGTGTGTTGAGGGACCAGAAAGGATCCTTCAAATGATTAATCTATATCCCCAATTATTATTTAGAAATCAAAATAGTGGAGATCAAACCAATTTACTATTCCCTCAAATTAGTTTCCTTGAAAGAATGGTTAAAGAATATGGAACTCGTAGTTTAGACTTACTCCAAAAATGCTGAAACTTGGTGCAACTCAAACTCTGAGGGACCTTGGGCCAGCTAGCAACACTTCAACTTCATCGAACTTGCAAGAAGGTCATAGATTGAGCTTTCAATCATCCATAAATCACAGATTTCTTATAGATTAGCAGTCACATTAGCTAAGCAAGGTTTGCATAGATAGGTGGAATTTTGTGAATGTAATAGTCACTTTTTATGCAGGAGTTTCACCTCTTTTGTGCTATATGATCTATAATCTTAATGGAAAAACAGGAATGACTTCAGTTACAATTATCATGGGGTTGAAGCTCAACTTGGGAGCCATCTTGCACTTTGTTTATTTCATGAATTTTCTAGGTGTGGAGGGGTTATACTCAAATGAATGTAATGTATGGAATCGGGTACATAGTTTAAATGTTTTATTCCCCTAGTTCAGTTCCTTTCTTGAATAAATGGAGTTTTATAGTTGGTCGT